>KK903220.1:17097-29649 GCA_000696445.1 Aquilaria agallochum
TTAAAAGCCATATTTCGTTGTATTTATCGATGATATTTTGGTCTATTCATAGAGCCCAAATGAGCATGAGGAGCACTTGAGAATTATTTTATAGAAATTAAAGGGGAAGGAGTTATATGCAAAATTCAAAAAATGTGAGTTTTGGTTGGAGAAAATTTCTTTTCTTGGCCATATAATTTGAAAAGATGGACTTTCTATAGATCCACAGAAAGTTGAAGCAGTGGTGAATTGGGCTAGACCCTCTAATGTTGCTGAAATTTGTAGCTTTCTCGGTTTAGCTGTTTATTATCGTTGGTTTGTTGAAGGATTTTTTACCTTGGCTATGACTTTATATAAGTTGGTTTGAAAGAACACTAAGTACAAGTGGGCTGAAGATTGTGAGAAAAGCTCTCAGGAGTTGAAGCAAAGATTAGTAACTGCACCTGTCCTTACCATCCCATCCAGCACTGAAGGTTATGAAACTTATTGTGATGCTTCACATATTGGTTTAGGGTGTGTACTTATGCAGACAGAAAGAGTTGTTGCCTATGCGTCTAGGCAATTAAAGCCATATGAGAAGAATTATCCTACGCATAACTTGAAATTAGCTGCAGTTGTCTTTGCCTTGAAGATCTGGAGACATTATCTCTACAGTGTTTCTTGTAAGGTGTTTACTGATTACAAGAGTTTGCAATATATCTTTACAAAGAAGGAATTGAGTCCTAGGTAGTGGAGGTGGCTGGAGTTGCTGAATATTATAATTTGAATATTTACTATCACCCTGGCAAGGCAAATGTTGTTGCTGATGCTTTAAGTCATAAGTCCTCTGGCTTGTTAGCTTCTTTACTTACTAATAAAATAGTTATTCTTAACGATCTATAGAAGTTGGGAGTAGAAATGATAACAGATGGTCTCAGTAATGTGATTGCTAACTTGACGGTTCAACCAACTTTAATTGAGAGGATTAACATTTCTCAAAGTTCAGATGACAGAATTAACAAACTGAAAGAAGAAGTTACACAAGCAAACTGAAAGAAGAAGTTACACAAGGGAAGCATCTAGGATTTCGTATTCATAAAGATGGATTTCTAAATCTTGGTGCTTGACTATGTGTCCCTGGAGATGAGGCTTTGAAAGAAAAAATTATAAGAAAGGCACATAATACCCCTTACACAGTGCATCCAAGTGGAACTAAAATGTATAGAGACCCACGAGAGCATTTTTTGTGGCAAAGAATGAAGAAGAAGATTGCTAAATTTGTTGCAAAGTGCCAAACTTGCCAGCAAGTCAAAGTGGAATATCAAAAGCTTTCAAGACCTTTGTAGCCTCTTCCAATTCCTGAATGGAACTGAGAACACATCACTATGAATTTTGCTGTGGAACTTCCAAGGACTACTAAAGGTAACAATGCTATATAGGTGATTGTTGGTCGTTTATCTAAATCTACCCACTTTTTACCATTCTAAAAAGGTTCAAGTTTAGAGAAGTTAGCTAAGTTGTATGTTAAAGAGATCATCCGCCTACATGGTGCTCTTTTATCTATTGTCTCAGATAAATGGTTTGTCTCAAGATTTTGGGGACATTTGTAGAAGGCCATAAGAACTCAACTCAATTTCAGCACCATTTATCATCCTTAAACCAATGGCCAGTTAGAATGAACTATTCAAATTCTTAAGGATATGCTCCGAGCTTGTGTGCTAGACTTTGGAGGTAATTGGGATGATCACTTAGCACTTATTGAATTTGCATATAACAATAGCTATNAGTTTAGCATTGGAATGACACCTTATGAGGCATTGTATGGACGTAGATGCAAATCACCAATATGTTGGGATGGTAGAGAAGAATCAAATTATTCATGATCGCTTACGGATTGCACAGAGTAGATAAAAGAGTTATGCTCATTTGAAAAGATGACTGTTGGAGTTTGATGTTAAGGATAATGTTTATATTAAAATGTCACCAATGAAAGGAGTTACGAGGTTTGGGAAGCGTGGAAAATTAGGCCCAATATTTGTGGATCATTTTGAAATTCTAGATTGAGTTGGGGATGTTGCTTACAAAGTTGCACTGTCGTTATCTTTATCATGAGTGCACGATGTGTTTCATGTATCGATACTACATAAGCATGTGCACGATCCCAATCATATAGTCCAACATCAACCGATCAACATTATGCTAGATTTGACATATGAGGAGCGATCAGTGGAGATTCTTGATCGAGAGAAGAAAGTACTGAGAAGACACATTGTTTCATTTGTGAAAGTTCATTGGGAAAGACACTTTTTATCATAAGCTACTTGGGAATGCGAAGAGGAGATGCGTGAGAAGTATTCATTTCTATTTATCAATGCAGGTAAGTTTCGAGGACGAAAGTTATTTTAAGGGGGGAAGGATGTAATGGCCTAGCCTAATTTAGTTTACTTTATTATTTTGGGTATTTAGGTTAAGGCCCAAAGGAAAAATAATAATAATAATAATAATAATAATAATAATAAGCAAAGAAATAAAAAAAAACAAGGGAAGTAAAAAAAAAAAAAAAAGAGAAATACTGCACAAACAAAAAGACAGAAGAGTGGAAGATATGAAAGAAGTTATAAAAAGGGGAGAAAAGTTAAGATTGGGTATTTTTCTTACTTGTTTATGTAGATGTTGCCTTATGTTGAAGGAGTGGAAGAAAAAATCATCAATTAAAGATAAAGTAAAAGCAGCTTATGAGTTTTTTTAGCAAAAGAAAAATTTTTTGTGAATGTTTGTTGGTTATTTCTAATACACAAGTTAATTATTTTAAAATTTGAAAAAGAATTTGGATTGATGATTTGATTGAATATCACTTACTTTTGATGATTGGAAGAGTCAATTGATAATTGAGAATATTTATAACGAATTAAAAATAAATTTGGTGAGGTTTTGGCAAATGGTTGAAATCACACAGTAGCAGAAGGTTGCGAGCGAAGAAGACGAGGAATAGTATTTCTGGCCCAAAATTGGGGTAAAGACACATTAGGTACTTTAGGTTTCAAAACGGGTTCATCGATACCCTATAGTCTAAAATGTTACAACTTGGTAACTGGCAGTAGGATAATCGGGTTACTCACAGTATTAATCCCTAAGGCTTCTAACACAACTTCAATGAATTCTTAGATCCAAGAAGCGTTCATTTGGGTCACTGTCAACAAGTGATTTTGTATTATCTGTTGAATTGATTGTATTTTGACATAAACTTTTATATAATTATTTTAGGTGACTAAACAATTATTTTAGGAGTTAAAAAGTTACATTTTGAGGTAAGTGCCTACTACTATTTCTAAAAATTAAATTTTTTTGATATTATGTATGTATTATTTCTTCAAGTGTTAAGTTTTCCAACTTAGTAATTTTTCAATATTTTGATTTAAATCTATTTTGAATTAAATTGATTTTCAATCAAAATAAGAGTTTTCAAATATATGTTTTATTCTAAATTGTTTTTGCAAGTGTTTTATTAATTTACTTATTTATCTACTTATTCAAATTTTACCATATTTATGTAATATATTGTGTTTGATTAAATAAGCAGGATCAAGTATGTTTTGATTATGATATTTTGTATTAAAATTTTATAACAATTGTAATGCTCTGAATTTCTGTTCCGACTCCATTTTAGTGAGTGTTAATTCTGTACGCATACTACTAGGAAAGTATAGTTCTAGACTGGATGAAACTATAATACCCATCCAAGAAAAGGGGGGTAATGCTACCCCTGCAATCCTGACCTTTGATTAGGGTTGATGGAACATATGGGAAAGGGATGGACAGGGCAAGCCGGTTAGGGGAGAGAAAAAAAAAAAAGAAAAAGAGAGAGGAGAGAGGAGAGAGAAGAATATAGAGAAAAAGACCAGCCGCACTAGGGGAGAGAGAAATAAAAGAAAAAAGAGAGAGGAGAGAGAAGAAAATAGGAATAAAAGAGGGAGGAATAAAAGAGAAAAAAATAGGAATAAAAGAGGGAGGAGAGAGAAGGAAAAATAGGAAAAATAAAAAATGGGGAAAGAGGAGAAAATGAGGGGAAAAAAATAAGAGAATATATTTTATTAGGTACAAATTTTTAAAAAGAAGTAAAATAATTTTTAAAATATTATTTGTGTAAAAAAATATTAATTGTTGAATAATATACTAAATAATATACTTAATAAAATACTTTTCTGTACATATGCCAATGATTCTCAAAATATAAAATCTATGTATATTGATCAACTTAGTAAAGCAAATGAAAAGTATTATACAAAGTAATTCTAACATAGCAAGGAATTTAAAATTGAGCACCTAATAGTATATATGATTGATGTGAAATGTTAAAAGAATAATAATTTTACTAGTTACCAGTTTTGTAATTTATGTGATGTAAAAAAAAATAATTGAAAATCAGATACCTAAATATGAGACAAGTTGTAAATTCAATGATCTAATAGGTCAAGTAAATTTCAATCTTGGTAAGTTTTGAGCCAATTTTGGGTTGACAGACGAGTTTACTTACGTTACTATTGCATAAGCCTAAATGATTGAGTTGATTCTATTTTTCATATGATTTTTGTTAAAATTCAAATTAAAGAATTCAATTTTTATGCGATTTAATTTGAGTTAAAATTTTTTCTTTTAGTATGTTTAACTAAAAATTTTCATTAAAAAATTCATAATTATGTTATGATGAATTTACTATAATTTCCAACTTTTACTATGAATCCAATTCACTATTGTCCATAATACTTAATTGTTATATTTCAAAATTTTAGATTTAAAGTATGATTCATTAAAAAACTTGGGAAGTCTAACTTGTTTCTTCTTCTATTTGAATTTAATGTATAATTTGTAAAGGAATTTACATACCTAAATTGTGACCGGCTCGCATTGAAGATACTTAGAATACAATGTAATAACAGACATCACTCATAAAATGTATTATTACTTGCTATTAGACAGTAAATTTTAAATTGTGATCGAGTCATATTGAAGGTACCTAAAATGTGATCGGGTCACATCGAAAGTAATCTAAAAAGGCAACCGGGTCATCTCAAAGGTACCTTAAGTGTGACCGGGTCACGTTGAAGGTAACTTAAAAATGTGACCGGGTCACATTAAAGGTACTTTAAGTGTGACCGGGTCACAATGAAGGTAACCTAAAAAAGTAATCAGGTCACTTTTAAGTTTACCTTAAAAGTGGCCCGGTCATATCTAAGTTACCTTCAACGTGACCCGGTCACAACGAAGGTAACTTCAGCGATAAAATGTAAGAAAAGCGATTAAATGTAAAAAAAAAGCAATAAAATTTTAAAAAAAGGCGATTAAATGTATAAAAAAGTGATAAAATAAAGAAAATATGATAAATGTTAAAAAATTGGCAAATATGTTTAAAAGGCAAATAAAAAATTATTTATTTCATTTTATAATTATTTATCACTTTTTTTTGTTTTTAATAGCTTTTTAAAAAAATTTACCAATTTTTTAACATTTCTCACTTTTTTAAATTTTATCACTTTTTTTTACAGTTAATCATTTTTTTAAAAGAAATTTCACTTTTTAAATTTTTTTTAATTTTTAAAAATATTTATTACATTTTAAGATTTTTTATCACTTTTTTTTTCCCCTCCCTCACCTGTTACCCCAGTCATACGGTTTCCCGTTTCTCCGCAAAACCGAGATGAACGGTTAAGATCGGGGGGGCATTGGTACCCGCTTTTCAGGGGTGGGTATTATAGTTTGTTCCCTTTTAAGTTACCTTAAGTGTGACTAGGTCACATTGAAGGTAACCTAAAAATGTGACTGGGTCATGTTGAAGGCACCTTATGTGTGACCGGGTCACATTGAAGGTAACCTTAAAATGTGACTGGGTCACGTTGAAGGCACCTTAAGTGTGATCGGGTCACGTTGAAGGTAACCTAAAAATGTGACCGGGTCACGTTGAAGGTACATTGGGTGTGACTGGGTCACTTTAAAGGTAACCTTAAAAAGTGACCGGGTCACGTTGAAAGTACCTTAGGTGTGACTGGGTCACTTTGAAGGTAACCTAAAAATGTAACCGGGTTACGTTGAAGGTACCTTAGGTGTGACCGGGTCACTTTGAAAGTACCATGGGTGTGACAGGGTCACTTTGAAGATAACCTTAAAACATGACTGCGTCACAATGAAGGTAACCGAAAAATGTGACCGGGTCACATTGAAGGTACTTTGGGTGTGACCGAGTCACTTTGAAGGTAATATTAAAACGTGACCGGGTCACGTTGAAAGGTACCTTGGGTGTGACTGGGTCACTTTGAAGGTAACCTAAAAATGTGACCGGGTCACATGGAAGGTACTTTGGGTGTGACCGGGTCACTTTGAAGGTAACCTTAAAACATGACCGGGTCACTTTGAAGGTAACCTTAAAACGTGACCGGATCACGTTGAAGGTACCTTGGGTGTGACCGGGTCACTCTGAAGATAACATTAAATTGTGACCGAGTCACGTTGAAGGTACCTTGGGTGTGACCGGGTCACTTTAAAGGTAACCTTAAAAGGTAACCGGGTCACGTAGAAGGTACCTTGGGTGTGACCGTGTCACTTTGAAAGTAACCTTAAAAAGTGATCGGGTCATTTGGAAGGTACCTTGGGTGTGACCGGGTCACTTTTAAGGTAACCTTAAAATGTGACTGGGTCACGTGGAATATACCTTGGGTGTGACTGGGTCACTTTGAAGGTAACCTTAAAACGTGATCGGGTCACTTTGAAGGTAACCTTAAAACGTGACTAGGTCACGTTGAAGGTAACCTTAAAACGTGACCGGGTTATGTTGAAGGTACCTTCAGTGTGACCGGGTCACTTTGAAGGTAACCTTAAAATGTGACAGGGTCATTTAAAGGTAAAAAAAGCGATAAAATGTAAAAAAAAAAAGTAATTAAATGTAAGAAAAAGCGATAAAATTTAAAAAAAAAAGTGATAAATATTAAAAAATTGGTAAATATTTTTAAAAAGAAAATAAAAACAAAAAAAGTCATAAATAATTCTAAAATGCAATAAATAATTTAAAAAAATGATTAAATAAAAGAAAAAGTGATAAACAAATAAAAAAAGGAAAAGTTTTTTTAAAAAGTGATTAAATAAATAAAAAAGTGATAAAAAACTAAAAAAAGCAAAAATTTTTTAAAAAAACAAATAAAAATAAAAAAGTGATTAAATATAAAAAATAATAAAATATAAAAAAGTGAAAAATATTAAAAAATTGGTAAATATTTTAAAAAAACTATTAAAAACCAAAAAAGCGATAAATAATTCTCAAATGTAATAAATAAATTTAAAAAAATGATTAAATAGAAAAAAATTGATAAAAAACTAAAAAAAGTGAAAATTTTTTCTTTTTTCTTTTTTTTTTAACATATCAACAACACATTTAAATGCAAAACCGCAAAGGGGCTCAAAGTTTACATCCAAGATGTTTTGAAGGGCGTAAACAGAAGAGGGACAAGTTGTCCAATTTTTTCTCTGTTGTTCCTTCACCCACTTAGCTATGTGTAAAGCACACATATTAGCTTTAACAGAAATCTCCTTTATAGAACAATAGGAGAAACAACATTTCAGCGCTTTAATATGAGAGACTAAAGTGCCTACCCGCCAGTCTTCTTTATCCTTCAAGTTGGCACTTGCTTCTTTGTCAGAAATCTTAATTTCAACTGCTGTGTGACCTAATCTCAGCAGGTCCTAGAGTCTTGTTCTAATTGTTTCTACTACTGTTGCCTCTTTATAGACATCAGGTTCAAACTTGGCTTGATTCCCCAGTATGTTCCCCTGCCAGTCTCTCACCAGGTAAGCCATCCCACTAGATTGCCCACTGCAAACAGCCACATTAAGCTTTAAAAGCCCCCTTGCTGGCTTGCTCCATTGTTTAGAGACAGTAGCTCGGTGTATAGGATGGTTTGTTCTTCCAATTTGCTGATGGGCTTGGTAGAAATCAGCAATAGCACCCTGAATCCTGCGTATTACAAATTCAGGAATGATGTTTTTCTTTTGAAAAACAGCTTCATTCCTTGTCAACCAGATAAACCAGCAGGTATATGCAATGGTAGATCTAACAATCTCCTTGTTCTCTTGAACATGCTTTAAGGAATGGCAAACCTCAACAAACCATTGATCAAATGTTCGAATTTCAGAATTATGAGGTTTATAGTCCAAATACACAAACTAGATTAAGTGAGTCCACTTACATTGCAAAAGCATATGCTCCACTGTTTCAGCATGAGAACAGAAAGGACAAATATTTTTTATTTTGGTACCTTTTTTCGCTAAGTTCAACCAGACAGCAACAGCATTTTGACAAGCTCTCCACATGAAGTTCTACACTTTGGGAAAACATTTAATTTTCCAAATTAACTTCCAGACACACGGGTCTATTTGGTGCGAGGATGAGGCAGAAGAGGGATTAGGGGTAATGACCTTTTGTATGCTGTAGGCTGATTTAACTGTTACATTTCCAGTTTTTTCGTAAGGCCAAATCAGTTTATCTATTCCTGGAAAATGGCTAATAGGGATTTGTAAAATAGCCTATTTTTCCTTTTGGGAAATCAAATCTGAAATCTTATCTAAATTCCATTTATAGGTACAGGTATCTATGAGATTACCAACCTTCATACTTCTCATCCCTAATGGAATATCTATAATCAGATAAGATTAAAACCCCTTATATTCGGAATCCAAGCATCATTCCAAACAGATATAGACTGGCCATCATGCACTTGCCAGCAGACATTCTTTTTCAAAAGATCCCTACCCTCTAAAATACTAGCCCATCCCCAAGAAGAATTATGGCCTTTTTTTTGCATTCCAAAAGTTTCCATCCAAGAAATAAACCCCTCCAAGAATCTGAGCTAAGAAAGATTGGGTGTTCAAGTTGATCCTCCAAGCAAGTTTTGACAAAAGACCAATATTCATAGCCTCTAAATCTTTAAAACCTATTCCCTCTTTTTCCTTTGGCATAGTTAAACAATCCCAGCTTTTCCAATGAATACTAGAATCTGAATACTGGACTTCCCACCAGAATTTTGCCATTAGAGAATGAACATTATGACACCATTTCCTAGGGAATCTAAAGCAGTCCATAGCATACGAAGGTAAGGCAGAAACAACAGGCTTCAGCAGAACTTCCTTACCTAAGTATGAGAGTAAAGCCTCCTTCCACCCTTGAATTTTTTTTATGATTCTATCCCTCAGGAATGCCAACGCTTCACACTTTGAGCGTCCCCACAGAGTAGGCAGGCCTAGATACTTTCCTAGATTTTCTTCCTTAGGGATTTTCAGAAAGAGGCTAATATTTTCCTTGCTTAAATTGCTTAAAGAAAATTTTTTCAAAAAAATGATTAAGTAAAGAAAAAAGTGATTAAAACTAAAAAAGGTAAATAAATATAAAAAAATCTATTAAATATAAAAAAAGTGATAAATCTTAAAAAATTGGTAAACATTTTTAAAAAGCTATTAAAAACTGAAAAAGTGATAAATAATTATTAAAATCTGATTAAAAATAAAAAAGGTGATAATAATTCAAAAAAGTGATAAGTTTTTTTAAATAGCAATTTTATATAAAAAAGTGATATATTATAAATTGTCGATAAGATTTAGTGATAAGCAATTAAAAATTGTAAATAGGAGATAATAATTATTAATACGCGAGTAGAAATTTAAAAAGGCTATAGTAATTCAAAAAAAATGATACAAATTTTAAAAATATGATAAAAAAAATAAAAAATGTGATAACAATTATAAAAGTTAAACAATTTAAAAGCAAGAAAAGGCTATAATATTAATTTTAAAAGCGCAAAAAAATTGAAAAGAAGACAAGTATGTTTAAGGTGACTCGGTTACAGTTTTACCGCTATTATTCAATTAGGGTTTTGGATATTAAGCATTAATTTTGTCTGTTATTGTTTATTATTTTTATAGGAGGTGAATATTCGCCCAAATTATATTTTATTGATAATTTGCACATCAAGATGTCTTAAAAGTAAGTTTAAGATATTTTTTTCCAAAGTAGTTTTTTTTGTAACTTTTTTTTAACTTAACTAACCCAAAACGATAAAAATTAGTAAGAAATATTTTATTCTCATAAAAGGTGTTGACAAATTTTTTGGACTTTTCCCATTTTAAGGTTAGGGTTTGGTATATAGATAAGGTTAAGTTGTGAATTTATGGGTTCTTCCAACACAAGTAACCTTTCGTATGTAGGAACTTTAATGATTTTGGTAGACAAATCTCAATATTATAATATCGATATCCAAACTTTTAATTGCAGTGCAATAAAATACTTTAATTTTTTAAAAATTAAAATTTTTTACATTTTTACCCAAGATTTTGAAATTCAACAATTTAGTACTATGGACAATAGTCAATTTGACTTATATTTCATAGTAAAAGTTACAAATTGTAGTAAATTTATCAAAACATAATTAAGAAATTTTTTATGATTTTTTTAGTTAAACATACTAAAAGAAGAAAAATTAACCTAAAATAAATCCCATAAAAATTGAATTCCTTAATTTAATTTTTTTAAAAGATCATACAAAAAATAGAATCTATCCAGTCATTTAAGCTAGTAACCCAAGCCTCTCAACCTGAATTCGGCCAAGAACAAACCATATTTGATATTCACATGACCTATTAGAACATTGAATTTATGACTTGTTTCATATTTAGGTACTTGATTTTAAATTATTATTTTTTTACATCACAAAAATTGTAAAACTACTCACTACTAAAATTTATTATTATCCTTGCCATGCTATAATTAGTTTGTAAAATATTTTTCATTTGCTTTACTAAGTTCATCAATATACACATATTTCATATTTTGAGTACCATTAACATATAAGCTAATATTTTATTAAGAGTATTATTCAATAATTAATATTTTTTACACCTCTGATATTTCAAAAATTGCCTTCCTTCTTTTTAAAAACTTGTATTCAATAAAAGACATTCTCTCATAATTTTTTCTCTCAATTTCTCCCCTCCCCCTATTTTCTTTTTCCTATATTTTTTTTCTCTCTCCACCCTCCTTTCTACGCTTTTTCTGTTTTTTTTTTTTTACTTTTTATTTTCTCCTCTCTCCTCTCTCCTCTCTCTTTTTTCTTTCTCTTTTCCCTCCCTCACCGGCTGCGTCGTTACAACCCTTTCCCTTTTACGTATTTCATCATGATTAACGGTTAAGATTAGGGGGGTAAGGGTACCCCTTTTTGGGGTAGGTATTGTAGAAAGGTCCGTTCTGGACCCTTCATGTAGGGTATTCTGTTCTGTTTTGTTTCGCAATGCACTGTTTTTATGACTAGTCCTTCAGGGTGCTCGATTGTTGACGATTCTTAGACAATTCTGGACTTACAACAACGGTTTAAGTGTAGTCATAGTAATCACTCCACCTACTCTGCTCTGAATTTCTATTCTATCATTCAACTCTGAACTACTCTAATTCGGTTAATGATTTTATTTATAGATATTATTTGCCCAGTTCTCAAAATGGTTATTGCATTGATTACTTCTAACTCTTCAAATATTTTCTGTTGAAGTTTATGTTATTATTTTATAAGAATTATTTCTGTTTAATCCTTATATGTTTTATATATTGTATTTTTATTTCCAAAATCCACCACTTGTTGGGCATTCGTGGTTATCCTGTTTTCACCCCCTCACACAAATAAGGAGTAGTCCGAGTTAGCAAGCAGGAGTGACTATAAGACTAGTTGCAGTTTAAGAAAGTTAAAAGTATTTTCTTAGTACTACTATTAAAAATATGAAAACATCAAGAACATTAATTTCCAAGCAACTTTTGTCGGAGAATTCTTACACACAAATTTTCACTATTACATCAGTCCATAAACAATAGAAATACACCCTCAAATGTACAGTACATTTTCTTAGAGCAGAAGCAAGGTATCATTTATGCCCAGATCACCAAAGACCTAGGATTGTAATACATTTAGGTGCTTAACACAAAATAATGAACTCGAGCAGCAGATTTTCAGAATTTGGCATCATAGTCTGCAAAGTGCAGTCCAAAATGTCTGGTTAACAGAAGCAGCTAACAATATACCAGGTTAACACTAACAACTCAGGGTTAATATTAAAATTTTACCTGAAAAACATAATTAGCACACAACAAAACCAAAAATTTTGCTCAACTAAACTCCCATATCCTGAAATTTAAAACAGAAGGGGCATTAGCTATAAGAACTCATTAAGGGTTGCCTAGTTTCCTGCACCACAAACAAACTAAAAATTCCTAAGAGTATCAAGCAACATAAACATATCAGAAACACACGTCAGACGCATGCCAGCAAGTAGTCCAGTGGTTTCAAAAAATCAGAGAGCTACAGGGACATCCAGAAATGCTTGGCCATAGCATTATTTGTCCCCTAACAACTTGCTTATTCAGACCAGAAGCTACCTAAATCAATAAACAGTATTGTAGTAAACTAACTGTATGCCTCAGTTTTGTCGTCATATGGGAATAATCCCATCGCGCAAATCCTTATTATGCCTCATTCCATGCTGCAATACTTCATAAATATTTTTCCAGGGCAGATT
>KK903221.1:4832-34054 GCA_000696445.1 Aquilaria agallochum
TATATATATTATTTATTCAAAGTGCTAAGTTTTCCAATTTAGTAATTTTTCAATATTTCAATTTAAAGCTATTTTGCATGTAAATAAATTTTAATCAGAATAAGAGTTTTCAATTGCAAGTTTTATTTTGAAATTGTTTTCCAAGTGTTTTATTAATTTACTTGTTTATCTGCTTATTCGAATTTTATTTTATTTATTCAATATATTATGTATGATTAAATAAGCTGGGATCAGGTATGTTTTGATTGTGTGTTTTGTACTGAAATTTTATAACAATCGTAATGCTCTGAATTTCTGTTCTGACTCCGTTTTGGTGGGTGTTGGTTCTGTGCCCGTACTACTGGGAAAGTGTAGTTATGAACCCTCCATGTAGGGTTCTGTTCCATTTTGTTCCGCAGTGCACTATTTTTAGGACATGTCCTTTAGGGCGCTCGATCGTTGGCGATTCTTAGACAATTTTGGACGCACTACAGCGGTTTAAGTGTAGTCACAGTGATCACCCCACCCACTCTGCTCTGAATTTGTGTTCTGCTATTCTGCTCTGTTTTGGTTAATGATTTTATTTACAAATATTATTTGCTTAGCTCTCAAAATTGCTATTACATTGATTATGTTCTGACTATTCAAATATCTTCTGCTAAAGTTTATGTTATTATTTTTACAAGAATTGTTTTCTGCTTGATCGCTCTGTATTTTTTATATTGTATTTCTATTTTCAAAATCCGCCACTTGCTGGGCATTCATGCTTACCCCGTTTTCACCCCCTCACACAGATCAGGAGTAGTTCAAGTTAGCTAGCGGGAGTGACTACAAGACCAGCAGCAGTTCAAGACAATTAAAAGTATTTCGTTAGTACTACTATTAGAAACTTATTTATGTTTAGAAAACTCTTTGGATTTTGTTTCATTCTTTAGAGCTTTAATATCTTATGGATAATGTTCCAGTTTCAAGAATTGTAGTTGCTCTGTCACTTATTCTCATAAGAGAATTTTATAAGTTTGGAATTATTTGAAATATGTAGCCTTGCATGCTTAGGAAAAATTTATCTTCTTGAGTATGCGGCGTGTCACTGTCCCGAGACTCCTAGGGTGGGTTTTGGGGCCTAACAGAACACTTGGGAAACAATTTCGGAATAAAACTTGTAATTGAAAACTCTTATTCTGATTAAAACAAAATTATTTAATGCAAAATAGCTTTAAATTAAAATATTGAAAAATTACTAAATTGGAAAACTTATGCCAAATTTGAACTATGAGGAGCGGCTAGTGGAAATTCTTGATCAAGAAGAGAAAGTATTGAGGAGACACACCATCCCATTTGTGAAAGTTCGTTGGGAAAAACATTCTTTATCCGAAGCGACTTGGGAACGTGAAGAAGAGATGCGTGAGAAGTATATATTTTTATTCATTAGTGAAGGTAAGTTTCGAGGATGAAACTTTTTTTAAGGGGGAAGGATGTAATGACCCAACCAAATTTACCCCACCACCCACACACGTCTTCCAATTTGTCACCTACTTTTGACTATCTCACCCACCACCCACACAAGTCTTCCAATTTGTCACCTACTTTTGACTATCTCACCCACCACCCACACAAGTCTTCCAATTTGTCACATACTTTTGGCTATCTCATCCACCACACACATAAGTTTTCCAATTTGTATCCCAATTTGTCTCCCACTCACCCCCATGTGAATCACATGGTCTCACTCTATATATACACCAATGGCTGGCCATACAAGTTCCATTTTAGTCTCTACTTCACTCATTTCACTTACTCTAAAACACTCATTCTCTCCTCCTAAAGCTCCAACACTTCTTTGGTGAGTAATTGTTAGTTATTTTTCAATACATAGTCTAGCTTTTCTTTGAATTTGAAGAGAGATTTAAGTTAAGGTTATGGTTGATTTATAATTTATTTCAATGATTGAAAGGGTCAATTAATTATTAGAATTATTTCGGATAGATTAGAATTAAATTTGGGGGGATTTTGGCTGGGCATGATGGAAATTGAAGGGTAGTAGAAATGCGAATTGGAGAAGACAAAGAATCGTGTTTCTGGAAACAAATTGGGGTAATAATAGTGTAGGTCCTTTAGGTTTTGAGGAGAGTTTATCGGCAGCTAAGGGCTAAGAAGTTTGTACATTGACTTAAGCCAGTCCTAAGAAAGTTCATAGTGGCGGTAGGAATCAAGAGCTACCACCAAGTTGTGCAAAAGGCCTTGGCCTAAGAAAGGGAGCTAGGTGAACCTAGGTCCAAAGGTAAAGGTATTGAACCTTCTGGAGCTGGCCAAAGCAAAAATTTAGGCAAGAGGCCCATGGTTGAAGGGAGCCAAGACCCAACCAAGAAGAGCAAGCAGAACAAAAAGGAAGAGGATATAAGGTTTGGATATTTCCAGATAAGGGTTAGGGAATAGGATATCCCTAAGACTGCGTTCAAAACTCGATATGGACATTACGAGTACACAATAATGCCATTCGGAGTTACAAACGTTCCTGCAGTGTTCATGGATGCCATGAACAGAATTTTCAGTCCACATTTGGACAAGTTTGTTGAAGTGTTCATTGATGGTATTTTGGTGTATTCAAAGTCCCCACAAGAACATGAGGAACACCTTAAGATAGTTTTACAAGTGCTGGAGGAAAACCAGTATTATGCAAAATTATCTAAGTGCCAATTTTGGGCTGGAGAAATTCCTTTTCTCGGGCATATCATAAATGATCAAGGATTGTTAGTCGATCCCGAGAAAATTAAGGCTGTGGTTGACTGGAAGAGACCAACCACGGTAAGAGAAGTTAGAAGTTTTCTTGGTTTAGCGGGGTACTATCGAAGGTTCATAGAAAGGTTTTCTGTGAGAGCTTCCCTACTAACAGCCTTGACCAAGAAGTCTCAAAGGTCCAATTGGTCGGATAAGTGTGAGACTAGTTTCCAAGAGCTTAAGAAAAGGCTTACCTCTGCACCTATCTTAATCCTTCCAGAACCGCATAAGACTTTTGAAATTTATACAGATGCATCTGGATTGGGATTAGGATGTGTGCTTATGCAAGAAAAGCAAGTGATTGCTTATGGGTTAAGACAACTCCGACCTAATGAGCTGAACTACCCAATGCATGACCTGGAGTTGGCTGCAATGGTCTTTGCACTGAAGCTCTGGAGACATTATCTCATTGGAAGGTCTTTTAGGATCTTTACAGACCACAAAAGCCTAAAATACTTGTTTACTCAAAAGGAACTCAATATGAGACAAAGATGATGGATTGAGTATATCAACGACTATGATTACATAGTTGAATATTGTGCAGGAAAAGGCAATGTGGAAGTTGATGCACTGAGCAGGAAATACACCGGGGTGATCTTTTCAAAGGATCAAGTGTCTAGTACCTCAGAAGGTGTTTCAAGAGAGCAATTCTCAGTTTTGCATGAATTTTGGCAAACTTGGGAAAAAGCACAAGTGTGTGCTCTTAAGATTCAATCAGCATGGTTGGCTAAGGTTAAAATTGCTCAAAGTAAGGACCCTGATCTAAAGAAGCTCTCAGGGGAAGAAAAGCATGGTGCAGTATCGAAAGGGTTTCGATACAAGGAAGGGATGTTACACTATGGGGAAAGACTATATGTGCCTAATATAGATGAACTAAGGAAACAACTTCTCCAAGAGGCACATAATAGTAAGTTAAGTATTCACCCAGGTGATAACAAAATGTACCATGACTTAAGGATACACTTTTGGTGGCCCGGACTTAAGAAAGACATCGCTGAACATGTAAGTAAGTGTCTTGCATGCCAAATGGTAAAGGCTGAACACCAAAAGCCTGCAGGAACACTACAAAGCCTACCATTACCGGAAAGGAAGTGGGGGTCTATAACGATGGATTTCTTAGTAGGGTTATCAAGTACTAGAGACCAACATCGCTCTATGTGGGTAATAGTCGATAGGCTGACTAAGTTGGCTCATTTTATACCGATCAAGGTTACCTACACATTGGAAAAGTTAACGCAGTTGTATATAAAGGAAGTGGTGAAGTTACATGGCATCCCTGATCAAATAGTATCAGACCGAGATCCAAGGTTTGTATCTAAATTTTGGATGTCCTTTGAAAAGGCACTAGGCACTAATGTGAGCCTAAGTACCGCATACCATCCTTAGACTGATGGCCAGTCTGAAAGAGTAATACAAACCCTGGAAGATATGCTAAGAATGTGTGCCATGGACTTCAAGGGCGATTGGGATCGTCATTTACCACTTGTAGAGTTTGCCTATAATAATAGCTACCAAGCAGTTATAGGTATGGCACCATATGAAGTTCTATATGGGCGAAGGTGCATGACTCCCCATTGTTGGGCAGATTTGACAGACTAGATTCAAGTCAGACCTGAAATCATTGCTGAGACAACAGCAAAGATTAAGTTGATCCAGAAAAGGATCAAAGCCGCCAATGATCGGCAAGAAATATATGCAAACAGAAAGAGGCGAGAACTAAGTTTTGACATAGGAGATAAAGTGTTGTTGAAAGTTTCTCCTCCTATGAAAGGGGTGACCAGATTTGGTCAAAGGGGTAAACTTGACCCCAAGGTATATAGGCCCTTATGAAATCCTTGAAAAAGTAGGAAAAATGGCTTATAAGTTGGCTTTACCGCCTCACTTATCGCACATGCATAACGTGTTTCATGTAAGTCTGTTAAGGAAATGTTTGACAGACCCGGGACAAATGATAACTTCATTCTCAGTCCCAATAAGGGAATACCTGACCTACGAAGAATTCCCAGTTGAAATTCTAGATAGGCAGGTAAGGAAGTTAAGGACAAAGTGGATACCTATGGTTAAGATCTTGTGGTCAAACCATATAGAAGAAGAAGCCACTTGGGAAACTGAGCAGGATATGCAAGTTCAATATCCAAGAGAATTTGCTCAGTTACAGCGGAATTTGGAGGACCAAATTTCACAAGGTGGGGAGAATGTAACGGCTCTCTAAAAATTCGAACATGATTACTGAGATAACTTTGGTTATTTTAGTAATTTAATATACTTAGAATATTTAATGCAATCATATTCTCAGTTTAATAAAGTATAGTAGCATAAAGAGAACAAAATTGGTCATTTAAGTAAACCGGACCAAGAAGGGCATTTTAGTCATTTCATATAGTGACCCATTTTTATTTCACGGTTGAGTAGAGGATGGAAAATTATTAAATTTAAGGTATCACGGTTTTTTGTAATTCCCGCTCTACCCTTGTGAAATTGTGACTTGACTAAATTGTCTGAAAATGGTTTATGTGTAACCCTCAAAAGTATTAGGCCTAAATTGCACGTATGTCAAAGCTGAGAACTGAGCATGTAATTAAGGTAAAGAAGTATTCAGCGGAATAATTCCGATTTTGGTCCTAAGTTTTCTGGGCGGTCTAGGATAAGTCCCCAATGTACTATTGTGTACAAAGAAGGCACCATGTGCGTGGCATGTGCCATTTAAGCCTACATAAGTTGACTTCCAATGTTTTGCTCGACCATCTTCCTCCCCCAACTCCAGACCACCCGAGAGAACTCTCTCCTCTTCGAAACTCTATAGCCAAACCAAATCCAAGCTCCAACCCATTAAATTCAAGCATAATTAAGCAAATTTTTGGAGGAAAATCAAAGTATAGAACCATCCTAAGCTTGATTTTCAAGTTACTTGTTCAAGTAAGTTTTGTTTTGTTCTTCTCTTGTTTGTGATATTCATACGACTCTGTAGCTTCTGGAATTACTAATTTGAGCATAGTTCTTGTTTGTTTATTAAGGGAAAAACAACAAGAAAAGCTTGAGAATTAAGCTTAAGTAAGAAAGGTAAGAACTAATTCAATTTTTCCTTATTTTTGATTAATTCCATAATTTTTATTAGCTTGAGAAGGTAAAATACGTTTAAAACCCATTTGGACCAAGTTGTTGAAAGAAGGCTAAAAGCCTAGTTATATGTTGATTCGGTTCGGAAGTGTCCAGATTTTTGGGTTATTTGTGCTGGAAAATGGTTGGATTTAATGTGTTTATATTGGTTCTTAGTTGATTATAAGAGAAATAATCAATAGAAACCTAGATTGTTCGATTTTGGAGTTGAAAGGATACAACACCGAAACCGGTGTTGTTGTCTGTTGAGTAAAGGGCTGGTTAATTGGAATCTATTGAGAGGGTTGTTCCTAACCATTTAAACCATAAGAAATTTTATAATATTGTCCTAATTATGGTTTATTTATGTAGCTAAATGATCAATTAAAAAAGAAATACTCGAGCTACTATAAAGGTACAAAGAAGGATACAAAACCGAGACCATAAAGACACTGAAATTGGTGTTTGCTTGCATTAATTATTCAAGATAAGGGATTTTAAGTTCAAGTTTAAGTTGATGCATTATGAGTTTTACAATGCATTAATTAAGTGAGTAAGAGGTGGACAAGAAGTGACTTAAGGACTATGTAATTAAATAGCCCTTAAGTAAGTATACAGAGTACTAAGCATTGAAGATGGGCTTTGACGCTCAAGAGTACCCTAGCTAAGCTACAAAGCTTAGTAAGAATAAGCCACCAAGAACTCCTGTACAGTGTAAATAATGGCAAGTAATGGCAAGTCAAGTTTGCTAAGGCAAGAGTTAAGCTCTTGTAAGAAGGACTAAGTTGAGGATGGGTTCCCTGCCATAGAACCCGTACTAGTGACCATTAGTCAAGACCTCATAACGTTTTGCGCTCACGTTAAAATATGTATATATGTTATATATGGTGGGTCCTAAAGTTTATTTTGCAGGTATTTAATTCCTTACTGAGAATTTATGATTCTCATTCCCTTAAGTATCACATTGTGCAGATACTAGTAGTGTAAAGCCTAACACCACGGAAGGGTTGTTAAGCAAGGTTTTGGTGCAGCCCTGACAGATACAGGCAAAGAGCACAAGGAGAATTTGGACCTCTCATTTATGGAGCTTCTTTGCTCAGGTGGAAGTTATTTTAATAGTCTCAGACTTTGTACATATTGGGTACTTAAGTACCAAGGAAATGCCTCTAGTTTGACTAGTGTGTATGGACTTACTTAGTGTATATATCAGTATATGCACTATGGTTGCTTATGGATGTACATAAGTTAAGTGTTATGTGTACATAAGTTAGTGCTTGCAGTTTAAATAAACATGTTTATATGACTTCGGTATGTGTTTCAAGTGTTTTATGAATACCATGGAAACTGTTTTTGAAAAGTTTTATTTATTAGTTCTTTCCAAATGCCGAAGTTAAGTACGCAAGTATTAGCTTAGTCATTTGCAACTAAAAGCAGGATTACTAAATCCTGATAATCCTAAGATCCTGGGAACACCCTATATCAGGGTACTTCTGTCACGCCCCAAAACCCACCCTAGGAGCCTCGGGACGGTGACACGCCGCATACTCAAGAAGATAAATTTTTCCTAAGCATGCAAGGCTACATATTCCAAATAATTCCAAATTTATAAAATTCTCTTATGAGAATAAGTGGTAGAGCAACTACAATTCTTGAAACTGGAACATTATCCATAAGATATTAAAGCTCTAAAGAATGAAACAAAATCCAAAGAGTTTTCTAAACATAAATAAGTTTCTAATAGTAGTACTAAAGAAATACTTTTAATTGTCTTGAACTGCTGCTGGTCTTGTAGTCACTCCCGCTAGCTAACTTGAACTACTCCTCATCTGTGTGAGGGGGTGAAAACGGGGTGAGCATGAATGCCCAGCAAGTGGTGGATTTTGAAAACAGAAATACAATATAAAAAATACATAGGGATCAAGCAGAAAATAATTCTTGTAAAAATAATAACATAAACTTTAGCAGAAGATATTTGAATAGTTAGAACATAATCAATGTAATAGCAATTTTGAGAGCTGAGCAAATAATATTTGTAAATAAAATCATTAACCAAAATAGAGCAGTTCAGAGCAGAATAACAGAACAAAAATTCAGAGCAGAGTGGGTGAGGTGATCACTGTGACTACACTTAAACCACTGTAGTGCGTCCAAAATCGTTTAAGAATCGCCAACGATCGAGCGCCCTGAAGGACATGTCCTAAAAATAGTGCACTGCGGAACAGAACGGAACAAAACCCTACGTAGAGGGTCCATAATTACACTTTCCCAATAGTACGGGCACAGAACCAACACCCACCAAAATGGTGTCAGAACAGAAATTCAGAGCATTACGATTGTTATAAAATTTCAGTACAAAGCATCACAATCAAAACATACTTGATCCTAGCTTATTTAATCAAACATAATATATTGCATAAATAAGATAAAATTCGAATAAGCAAATAAACAAGTAAATTAATAAAATACTTGAAAAATAATTTTAGAATAAAACTTCTAATTAAAAACTCTCATTCCGATTAAAATTTATTTAAATGCAAAATAGCTTTAAATCAAAATATTGAAAAATTACTAAATTGGAAAACTTAGCACTTTGAAGAAATAATATATATATATATATACATAATATCAAAACAATTCAATTTTTTTTAATAGTAGTAGCCCCTTACCTCAAAATGCAACTTTTAAACTCCTGAAATAATTCTTTAGCCGTCTAAAATAATTATGTGAAAGTTTATGTTAAAACATAATCAATTCATGAAATAACAAAAAATCACTTGTTGACAGTGACCTAAATGAATGTTTCTGGAACCTAAGAATTCAATGAAGTATTGTTAGAAGCATTAGGGACTAATGTTGTAATTAACCCAATTACTTTCCCAAGCACACGCTTTATGGTGACCAAAATGTAACCATTTAAACTATGGGATGCCGATAAACTCTCCTCAAAACCTAAAGGACCTACACTGTTATTAGCCCAATTTATTTCCAGAAACACGATTCTTTGTCTTCTCCGATTCACATTTCTGCTACCCTCCAATTTCCACCATGCCCAGCCAAAATCCCCCCAAATTTAATTATAATCTATCCAAAATAATTATAATAATTAATGGACCCTTTCAATCATCGAAATAAATTATAAATTAACCATAACCTTAACTTAAATCTCTCTTCAAATTCAAAGAAAAACTAGACTATGTATTGAAAAATAACTAACAATTACTTACCAAAGAAGTGTTGGAGCTTTAGGAGGAAAGAATGAGCGTTTTAGAGTAAGTAGGTGAAATGAGTGAAATTGAGACTAAAATGGAACTTGTATGGCCAGCCATGGGTGTATATATAGAGTGAGACCATGTGATTCACATGGGGGTGAGTGGGAGACAAATTGAGATACAAATTGGAAGACTTATGTGTGTGGTGAGTGAGATAGTCAAAAGTATGTGACAAATTGGAAGACTTGTGTGGGTGGTGGGTAAGATAGTCAAAAGTAGGTGACAAATTAGAATACTTGTGTGGGTGGTGGGTGAAATAGTCAAAAGTAGATGACAAATTAAAAGACTTGTGTGGGTAGTGGATGAGATAGTCAAAAGTAGGTAACAAATTTGAAGACTTGTGTGGGTGGTGGGGTAAATTTGGTTGGGTCATTACACCCTTTCCCCCTTAAAAAAAAGTTTTGTCCTCGAAACTTACCTTCACTAATGAATAAAAATGGATATTTCTCACGCATCTCTTCTTCACGTTCCCAAGTCGCTTCGGATAAAGAATGTTTTTCCCAATGAACTTGCACAAATGGGATGGTGCGTCTCCTCAATACTTTCTCTTCTCGATCAAGAATTTCCACTGGCCGCTCCTCATATTTCAAATTTGGCATAATATTGATCTGTTGATGTTGAACTATGTGATTGGGATCATGCATATGCTTATGTAGCATCGATACATGAAACACGTTGTGCACTGCTAATAGTGATGGTGGCAACGCAACTCTGTAAGCGACATCTCCAACTCGATCTAGTTTATGTTATTATTTTTACAAGAATTGTTTTCTGCTTGATCCCTATGTATTTTGTATATTGTATTTCTGTTTTCAAAATCCGACACTTGCTGGGCATTCATGATCTCCCCGTTTTCACCCCCTCACACAGATCAATTTTTTTTTAATAGTAGTAGCCACTTACCTCAAAATGCAACTGTCAAACTCCTGAAATAATTCTTTTGCCGCCTAAAATAATTATGTAAAAGTTTATGTCAAAGTTATTTAATCTAGAAACTTTTCTAGACTTTTCACAATATGAACTCTCATATTGCTTCCAATCTTAAGAAGAAAAACCTTTTTCTTCTTTTTGAGGTTAAGGAACTCTCCTTAGTATCTCTACGATAAGAACCTTCCTATAGTCGAAAAATTTAAGGAGAAAAACTCTTTCCTCCTTATTTATCAAGTCTAGAAACTTTCTTAGACTTTTTGCAATATAAACTCTCATATTGCTTTCAATCCTAAGAAGAATTTTTTTTTCTTCTTTGTGAGGTTAAGGAACTCTCCTTAGTACATCTATGATAAGAATCTTCCTATCGTTTAAAAAAATTTAAGGAGAAAAACTCTTTCCTCTTTATTTATCAAGTCTAGAAACTTTTCTAGACTTTTCGCAATATGAACTCTCATATTGCTTCCAATCTTAAGAAGAAAAACCTTTTTCTTCTTTGTGAGGTTAATGAACCTTCCTTAGTATCTCAAGGAAAAATTTCTACGAAGGCAATCAAACTTGGAATAGTTTCTTTGGAAGTGTGAATTTTCATAATGGGTGAGTGCAAAAACTTGAAATTCCATGAAATGAGTGAATCTTAAAAGTGAGAAATTCCATAAAATGGCAATAAAACTGACAAATTATGCAAGGGAATAGATGTTTGTAATCAATATCCAGATTTCATCTAATATTTTCTTTAGAAAATATAGATTCCCTTGTGAGATATGTCATCCAAATAGGGTTGAAGCTTAGCTACCCCAAAATGTTATGACTAGCATACTTAATAGGATGTGTTTCAAGAGTAGAATTACTCCTTACTTAGCCATTCTAAACTAAGGGCTTTGTCCAATGGTTTTAATATTAGCATGAAGAAAACTATCCTAAAAGATGAAGAAGAAAGAAGAAATTCCCTGAATTGAAAATAAAAAAATGCTGATAATAAAACTAAAGGACAAGATAAACAGATCTACAAGTCTGATTGTTTTTTCTTCCACAGTGCTTCATCATAAAACCAAAACAGCAAGCAGGGTAAAGGACATTTATGGGATGGAACTGGTCTGGAAAGACTGTCGTGTCCAGTCTATCTGAATCACCGCTGGATCTGGTTCAGGAACAAAAGCTTGCATTTTATCTAGCAATTCTTCAGCAGTTGTTGCGGATATTAGGATTCACCGTGCCGCTTTTGAGAAAAATTTCTTCTGCATAGCGTGATCCAAAAAAGATATCAGACCTGTAAAGAAATTGTTAACATTCAACAGCTCAATGGGTTTTTTGTGCAAATTAAGTTGGGCCATGGAAGCAATTTGGAAAATTTATCCCAATGTGCCAAAACCTCCTGGTAGAGCAATAAAAGCATCAGAATTAAAAAGTATTTGTAACAAACGCTCTTGCAAATTTTTAACTATTAATTCTTCTTCAATCGTGCCCCCAGAAATCAATTTCAAAGGTGCAGAGATAATACCCAAATGGTTGGCTGCCTTTAAATACTCTTCATCTTTTCTAGGAAAAGCCCCACAAAATACATAAATACTTCGAGGTTTACGAGTTGAGGTTCTCTTCATTTTTATCCTTAACCTTGTGAGAAATGAAAAGAAGGGCATGCATTTATAGAGATGAAAAGATAATGCAATAATTACACCTGCAGGAGTAGGTACATTATTGTCAGAAGAGAAGAAAAATTTTTAAAAATGACAGCTAGCATGTACAATAGTTGTGACCGTGGCTCACGTCAATTACATTTACAAGAGTAGGTACATTATTGTCAGAAGAAAAGAAAAATTTTCAAAAACGACAGCTAGCATGTACAGTAATTGTGACTGTGGCTCACGTCTTCCACTGATTTTACGTCCAGTAACAGCTTCAACGCTTTCTATGAGTCGGGGATTTACTTCCCATCAAGTTTTCTTATAAACTGGAAAACAGGGTCATTTAGAGTCAGATTCCCAAAACTGTAACGGTCTCGTTCTTTATGAAAAGTCATCCATAAACCGATAATTTCACATTGCACTATTCCACAAGAATGCGTTTCAAGAGTCAATTAGATATCATCCAAAGATTCCTTACGCAGGCCATTCTTAATGAATTTTTTTTTATCTTCACGGTTTTTGGAGATCATCCCTAAAGAACGACATTTAGTATCACAATTCCATCGTCCATATTTATGACAGACGCCTAGCCTCTTTGCTCTTCATTTTTTTGGCATAAGCGCTTTTACCTAAGCCGGGCATACGGAGCATAAATGCATCTGAAACTTCACCAGCCAAACGGACCTTAGCTTCAATTAACCACTGCGCATTGTCAGGAATGCCTTTGTGCATAAAAACTCTGATTCTTTCACATCTAGCTTGGTAAATCTTTTTAAGAACATTTATTGGGAGGAAAGGAAAGTACTTTCGTAGGACGGAAAGAATAGAATCCATTGATGAAAGAAAAATTTGAGAGAAGAAAGGAAGAAATCAGCTATTGTAGGAAATTGAAATAACCGACTTGAGAGTCACAGAGTACCGTATTTGCTATTTAACCAGAAAGAAGAACACGCATTTATAGCGATGAAAGGATAACGTGTTAATTACGCTTACAGGAGCAAGTACATTATTGTCAAAAGAACAAATTTTCAAATATGACAAATTGTATGTACAGTAATTGTGACTGTGGCTCACATCTTCCACCGGTTCTAGGTCCAGTAACGGCTTTAACGCCTTCTATGAATCGGGGATTTGCTTCCCATCCAGTTTTCTTACAAACTGGCAAATAGGGTCTTTTAAAATTAGATTCCCGGGACTATAACGCTATTGTTCTTCATGAAAAATACTCTATAAACCAAGAAGTTCGCTTTGCACTGATCCACAATAAGTTCATACTTATCAGAGTGGTGCAGTGGAAGCGTGGTGGGTCCATAGCCCACAGGTCCCAGGATCGAAACCTGGCTCTGATACCACTTCTGTCACACCCCGAAACCCACCCTAGGAGTCTTGGGATGATGACACGCCGCATACTTAAAAAATAAAATTTTCCTAAGCATGCAAGGCTACATATTCCAAATAATTCCAAACTTATAAAATTCTCTTATGAGAATAAGTGGCAGAGCAACTACAATTCTTGAAACTGGAACATAATCCATAAGATATTAAAGCTCTAAAGAATGAAACAAAATCCAAAGAGTTTTCTAAACATAAATAAGTTTCTAATAGTAGTACTAACGAAATACTTTTAATTGTTTTGAACTGCTGCTGGTCTTGTAGTCACTCCCGCTAGCTAACTTGAACTACTCCTGATCTGTGTAAGGGGGTGAAAACGGGGTGAGCATGAATACCCAGCAAGTGACGGATTTTGAAAACAGAAATACAATATACAAAATACATAGGGATCAAGCAGAAAACAATTCTTGTAAAAATAATAACATAAACTTTAGCAGAAGATATTTGAATAGTCAGAACATAATCAATGTAATAGCAATTTTGAGAGCTGAGCAAATAATATTTGTAAATAAAATCATTAACCAAAACAAAGCAGTTCAGAGCAGAATAGCAGAACAGAAATTCAGAGTAGAGTGGGTGGGGTGATAACTGTGACTATACTTAGACCGCTGTAGTGCGTCCAAAATCGTCTAAGAATCGCCAACGATCGAGCGCCCTGAAGGACATGTCCTAAAAACAGTGTACTGCAGAACAGAACGGAACAGAACCCTACGTGGAGGGTCCATAACTACACTTTCCCAGTAGTACGGGCACAGAACCAACACCCACCAAAACGGAGTCAGAACAGAAATTCAAAGCATTACGATTGTTATAAAATTTCAGTACAAAACATCACAATTAAAACATACCTGATCCCAAATTATTTAATCAAACATAATATATTGCATAAATAAGATAAACTTTGAATAAGCAGATAAACAAGTAAATTAATAAAACACTTGGAAAATAATTTCAGAATAAAACTTGTAATTGAAAACTCTCATTCTGATTAAAATTTATTTACATGCAAAATAGCTTTAAATTGAAATATTGAAAAATAGCACTTTGAATAAATAACACACACACACACACACACACACAGATAATATCATAACAATTTAATTTTTTTAATAGTAGTAGCCACTTACCTCAATATGCAATTTTTCCAACTCCTAAAATAATTGTTTAGCCACCTAAAATAATTATGTCAAAACATAATCAACCATAACTTTAACTTAAATCTCTCTTCAATTTCAAAGAAAAGCTAGCCTATGTATTGAAAAATAACTAACAATCACTCACCAAAGAAGTGCTTGAGCTTTAGGAGGAGAGAATGAGTGTTTTAGAGTAAGTAAGTGAAATGAGTGAAATGGAGACTAAAATGGAACTTGTATGGCCAGCCATGGGTGTATATATAGAGTGAAATCATGTGATTCACATGGGGTTGAGTGGGAGACAAATTGGAAGACTTATGTGGGTGGTGGATGAGATAGTCAAAAGTAGGTGATAAATTTGAAGACTTATGTGGGTGGTGGGTGAGATAGTCAAAAGTAGGTGATAAATTGGAAGACTTGTGTGGGTAGTGGGTGAGATAGTCAAAAGAAGGTGACAAATTAAAAGACTTGTGTAGGTGGTGGGTGAAATGGTTAAAAGTAGGTGACAAATTGGAAGACTTGTGTGGATAGTGGGCTAAATTTGGTTGGGTCATTACATCAAAAGGCAAAAGTTAAGCTCTTGTAAGAGTAAGGGAATTAATGGCAAGCCAAGCTTGCTAAGGCAAGAGTTAAGCTCTTGTAAGAAGGACTAAGTTAAGGATGGGTTCCCCGCCATAGAACCCGTACTAGTGGCCATTAGTCAAGACCTCATAACGTTTTGAGCTTACGTTAAGATGCGTATATATGTTATATATGCTGGGCCCTAAAGTTTATTTTGCAGGTATTTAATTCCTTACAAGAAAAAAGAAAAAAGAAACAAAAAAGAAACAAAAAAAGAAAAAAAAGAAAAATAAATAAATAAACTTTAGGACCCAACATATATAACATATATACGCATCTTAACGTGAGCTCAAAACATTATGAGGTCTTGACTAGTGGCCACTAGTATGGGTTCTATGGCGGGGAACCCATCCTCAACTTAGTTCTTCTTACAAAAGCTTAACTCTTGCCTTAGCAAGCTTGGCTTGCCATTACTTCCCTTACTCTTACAAGAGCTTAACTCTTGCTAGCTTGCCATTACTTTCCCTTACTCTTACAAGAGCTTAACTCTTGTCTTAGCAAGTTTGGCTTGCTATTACTTGCCCTTATTCACACTGTACAGAAGTTTTTGGTGGCTCATTCTTACTAAGCTTGGTAGCTTAGCTAGGGTACTCTTGAGCGTCAGAGCTCATCTTGAATACTTAGTACCCTGTCAATCTTACTAAGTTTGGTAGCTTAGCTAGGGTACTCTTGAGCATCAAAGCTCATCTTGAATACTTAGTACCCTGTATACTTACTTAAGGGCAATTTAATTACATAGTCCTTAAGTCACTTCTTGTCCACCTCTTACTCACTTAATTAATGCATTGTAAAACTCATAATGCATCAATTTAAACTTGAAATTAAAATCTTTTTTTTTTATTTTCTATCTTTTTCTTTATTCTTTTTTTTTTCTTTTTTTCCTTTCATTTTCTTTTTTTTATCTTTTTTTTTTTTATTCTTTTATTCCTTTTTTTTTTATCTCTTAGCTTTTATTTTTTTTTCTTTTTTCTTCTTTATTTTTCTTTTTCTCTTTCCTCCTGTGAGGGAACCTCCTCACTTACCCTGATATAGGGTGTTCCCAGGATCTTAGGATAATCATGATTTAGTATTCCTGCTCTTAGTTGCAAATGGCTAAGTTAATACTTGCGTGCTTAACTTCGGCATTCATTAAACACTTGAAAGACATGCCGAAGTCATATAAATATATTTATTTGAACTTCCAAGCATTAGCTTATGTACACATATCACTTAACTTATGTACATCCATAAGCAACCACAGTGTATATACAGACATATACACTAAATAAGTCTATGCACAAACTTGTCAAACTAGAGACATTTCCTTGGTACCTAAGTACCCAATATGTATAAAGTCTGAGACTATCAAGATAACTCCCACCTGAGCACAAAAGCTCCAGAAATGAAAAGTCCAACTTCTCCTTGTGCACTTTGCCTGTATCTGTCAAGGTTATTTTAAATAATTTAGTTAGTACAATAATATTACTAACCATTAACTTAGAATCATTAAAGATTCATAGTATTTTAAATACCTACACCAAAACCTTGCTTAACAACCCTTCAGTGGGTGTTAGGCTTCACACTACTAGTATCTGCACAATGTGATACTTAAGGGAGTGAGAATCATAAATTCTCAGTAAGGAATTAAATACCTGCAAAATAAACTTTAGGACCCAGCATATATAACATATATACGCATCTTAACGTGAGCTCAAAACGTTATGAGGTCTTGACTAATGGCCACTAGTACGTGTTCTATGGCGGGGAACCCATCCTCAACTTAGTCCTTCTTACAAGAGCTTAACTCTTGCCTTACCAAGCTTGGCTTGCCATTACATGCCCTTATTCACACTATACAGGAGTTCTTGGTGGCTCATTCTTACTAAGCTTGGTAGCTTAGCTCGGATATTCTTGAGCGTTAAAGCTTATCTTGAATACTTAGTACCTGTATACTTACTGAAGGGCTATTTAATTACATAGTCCCTAAGTCACTTGTCCACCTCTTACTCACTTAATTAATGCATTGTAAAACTCATAATGCATCAATTTAAACTTGAACTTAAAATCCCTGACCTTGAATAATTAATGCAAGCAAACACCAACTTCAATGTCCTTATGGCCTCGGTTTTGTATCATTCTTTATACCTTTATAATAGCTTGAGTATTTCTCTTTTAATTGATCATTTAGCTACATAAATAAACCATAATTAGGACAATATTACAACATCCTTATGGTTTAAATGGTTAGGAATAACCTTCACATGGATTCCAATTAATCGGCCCTTTACTCAACANCTGTCATTCTTACTAAGCTTGGTAGCTTAGCTAGGGTACTCTTGAGCGTCAAAGCTCATCTTGAATACTTAGTACCCTGTATACTTACTTAAGGACTATTTATCCTTAAGCCACTTCTTGTCCACCTCTTACTCCCTTAATTAATGCATTGTAGAAAAATTCATAATGCATCAATTTAAACTTGAACTTAAAATCCCGTACCTTGAGTAATTAATGGAAGCAAACACCAACTTCAATGTCCTTATGGTCTCGGTTTTGTATCCTTCTTTGTACCTTTATAGTAGCTTGAGTATTTCTATTTTAATTGATCATTTAGCTACATAAATAAACCATAATTAGGACAATATTACAACATCCTTATGGTTTAAATGGTTAGGAATAACCTTCACATGGATTCCAATTAATTGGCCCTTTACTCAACACACAACAATACCGGTTTCGGTGTTGTGTCCTTTCAACTCCAAAACTGAAAAATCTAGGTTCCTATTGATTATCTCTCTTATAATCAACTAAGAACCAATATAAACACATTAAATCGAACCATTTTTCAGCACAAATAATCCAAAAAAAATCTGGACACATCCGAACTGAATCAACAAATAACTAGGCTTTTAGCCTTCTTTCAATAACTTGGTTCAAATGGGTTTTAAATGTATTTTTGCCTTCACAAGCTAACAAAAACTGATTATAACACACTTAATTCCATATTTATAAACCCACAAAAATTCTAGAATTAATCAAAAATAAGAAAAATTGAATTAGTTCTTACCTTTCTTACTTAAGCTTAACTTCCAAGCTTTTTTTTGTTGTTTTTCCCTTAATAAAAACAAACAAGAACTAAGCTCAAATAAGTAGATTCAGCAATTACAGAGCCTTATGAAGGTCAAAAGTAGGGGAAGAATAAAACAAAACTTACTTGAACAAATAGCTTGAAATTCAAGCCTAGGATGGTATCATACTTGATTTTCCATCAAAAATTTGCTTAATTATACTTGAATTTGATGGATTGGAGCTTGGATTTGGTCAGCTATGGAGTTTAGAAAGTGAGAGAGTACTCTCGGGTGGTCTGGAACTTGTGGGAGAAGTTGGCCGAGCAATTAATGAGAAGTCAACTTATGTAGGTTTTTATTGCACATGCCACGCACATGGTGCCTCCTTTGTACACAATAGTACATTGGAGACTTATCCAGAACCGCCCAGAAAATTAGGATCAAAACCGGAATTATTCTGAGCCTGAATCCTTCTTTACCTTAATTACAGGCCCAGTCCTCATCTTTGACATACATGCAATTTAGGCCTGATACTTTTGGGGGTTACACATAAACCCTTTTCAGACAATTTAGTCAAGTCACAATTTCACAAAGGTAGAGCGGGAATCACGAAAAACCATGATACCTTAAATTTAATATTTTTCTCATCCTCTACCCAACCGTGAAATAAAAATGGGTCACTATATGAATTGACTAAAATGCCCTTCTTGGTCTGATTTACTTAAATGACCAATTTTGTTCTCTTTAAGCTACTATACTTTATTAAACCGAGAACTTGCTTGCATTAAATATTCTAAGTACATTAAATTACTAAAATAACTAAATTTACCTCAGTAATTATGTCTGGATTTTTGGAGAGCCGTAAACAGTTGAAAAGATTTTTACAATCTGAATTTTTCTGGCCCTCTTTATTTAGAGACGCACATGCAAAGCCTTTGAAAATTGTCAAAAAGTAGGACCTAATTTTACGGTTAAGGGGCAGATATGGTACTCCGTGGCTCTCAAGTCGGTTGTCTCAGTTTACCATAATAACTGATTTCTTTCTCCTTTCTTTTATTTCCTTCTAAAAAATGGATTCTACTTTTTCTACCCTGCGAAAATACTTTCCTTCCCTCCCAATAAATGTTCTTAAAAGGATTTACCAAGTTTGGTGTGAACAATTAAGAGTTTTGATGCACAAAGGAATCCCTGAAGATGTGCGGTGGTTAATTAAAGCTAAGGTCCGTTTGGCAGGTGAAGTCCCAAATGCATTTGTGGCTCACATGCCTGGCTTAAGCAAAAGCTCTTATCCCAAAAAGTGAAGAGTGAAAAGGTTACAAGTCTATCACAAATGTGGTCCATAGACTTGTGATACTAAATGTCGTTCTTTAGGAATGATCTCCGATAATTGAGAAGATAAAGTACAATTCATCAAGAATGGCCTGAGTAAGGATTCTTTGGATGATGTCCGATTAACTCTTGAGATGGATTCTTGTGGATCAATGCAACGCGAACTTCTTGGTTTATGGAGTATTTTTCATGAAGAACGAGAGCGTTATAGTCCCTGGAATCTGACTTTAAAAGACCCTGTTTGCCAATTTGTAAGAAAACTGGATTAGAAGCAAATCCCCGACTCATAGAAGGCGTTAAAGCCGTTACTGGACGTAGAACCAGTGGAAGATGTGAGCCACAGTCACAATTACTGTACATATAATTTGTCATATTTGAAAATTTGCACTTTCTTTTGACAATAATGTACTTGCTCCTGTAAGTGTAATTAACACGTTATCCTTTCATCGCTATAAATGCGTGTTCTTCTTTCCGGTTAAATAGCGGATACGGTACTCTGTGACTCTCAAGTCGGTTATTTCAGTTTCCTACGATAACTGATTTCTTCCTTTCTTTTCTCAAATTTTTTTCTCATCAATGGATTCTACTCTTTCCGCTCTGCAAAAGTACTTTCCTTCCCTCCCAATAAATGTTAAAAAGATTTAGCAGGCTAGATTTGAAAGAATCAGAGTTTTTATACACAAAGGCATTCCTGACAATGCGCAGTGGTTAATTGAAGCTAAGGTCCGTTTGGCTGGTGAAGTTTCAGATGCATTTATTCCCTGTATGCCCGGCTTAGGTAAAAGCACTTATGCCAAAAAGGGAAGAGCAAAGAGGCTGGGCATCTGTCATAAATGTGGACAATGGAATTGCGATACTAAATGTCGTTCTTTAGGGATGATCTTCAAAAACCATGAAGATAAAAGAAAATTCATTAAAATGGCATGCGTAAGGAATCTTTGGATGATATCCGGTTGACTCTTGAAACGCATTCTTGTGGAATAGTACAATGTGAAATTATTGGTTTATGGAGGACTTTCCATAAAGAACGAAACCGTTACAGTCTTGGGAATCTGACTTTAAATGATACTGTTTGCCAGTTTATAAGAAAACTGGATGAGAAGCAAATCCCCGACTCATAAAAGGTGTTGAAGCCGTTACTGGACGTAAAACCAGTGGAAGACGTGAGCCACAGTCACAATTATTGTACATGCTAGCTGTCATTTTTGAAAATTCTCCTTTTCTTCTGACAATAATGTACCTACTCCTGTAAATGTAATTGACGTGAGCCACAGTCACAACAACTGTACATGCTAGCTGTCATTTTTGAAAATTCTCCTTTTTTCTGGCAATAATGTACCTACTTATGTAAATGTAATTGACGTGAGTCACAGTCACAACTACTGTACATGCTAGCTATCATTTTTGAAAATTCTCCTTTTCTTCTGACAATAATGTACCTACTCCGGTAAATGTAATCGACCTGAGCCACAATCACAACTATTGTACATGCTAGCTGTCATTTTTGAAAATTTTCCTTTTCTTCTGACAATAATGTACCTACTCCTGTAAATGTAATCGATGTGAGCCACAGTCACAACTACTGTACATGGTAGCTGTCGTTTTTGAAAATTTCCTTTTCTTCTGACAATAATGTACCTACTCTTGTAAATGTAATTATTACATTATCTTTTCATCTCTATAAATGCATGCCCTTTTTTTCATTTCTCTCAATGTTAAGGATAAAAATGAAGAGAACCTCAACTCGTAAATCCCGAAGTATTTGTGTATTTTATGGGGCTTTTCCTGGAAAAGATGAAGAGTATTTGAAGGCAGCCAACCATTTGGGTAGAGTACTAGCTGAGCAAAAAATACATTTAGTTTATGAAGGAGGTAGTGTCGGATTAATGGGAGGTGTAGCATCAGCAGCATCTCTAGGAGGAAGCCAAGTTTTGGGTATTATCCCTGCACCTTTGAAATTGATTTCTGGGGGCACGATCGGAGAAGAATTAGTGGTTAAAAATTTGCAATAGTGTTTGTTACAAATGCTTTGTAATTCTGATGCTTTTATTGCTCTACCAGGAGGTTTTGGCACATTGGAAGAAATTTTCCAAATTGCTTCCATGACCCAACTTAATTTGCACAAGAAACCCATTGGACTGTTGAATGTTAACAATTTCTTTGCAGGATTGATATCTTTTATGGATCACGCTGTGCAGAAGAAATTTATCTTAGAGGCGGCACGACGAACCCTAATGTCCGCATCAATTGTTGAAGAAACAAGCTTTTGTTCCTGAACCAGATCTAGCAGTGATTCAGATAACTGGACACAACAGTCTTTCCTGACCAGTTTTATCCCATAAATGTCCTTTACCCTGCTTGTTGTTTTATGATGAAGCACTGTGAAAAAAAGCAATCGAACTTGTGGATCTGTTTATCTTGTCCTTTAGTTTTATTATCAGCATTTTTTTGTTCTTTCTTCTTTCCAGTTTTTTTTATTTTATTCAGGGAATTTCTTATTTCTTCTTCATTTTTTTTAGGATAGTTTTGTTCATGCTGATATTAAAACCATTGGACAAAGCCTTTACTTTGGAATGGCTGAGTAAGGAGTAATTCTGCTCTTGAGACGCATCCTATTAGGCATACTAGTCATAACATTTTGGGGTAACTAAGCTTCAACCTTATTTGGATGACATATCTCACAAAGGAATCTATATTTTCTAAAGAAAATATTACATGAAACCTGGATATTGATTCCAAACCTCCATTCCCTTACATAATTTGTCAGTTTTATTGTCATTTTATGAAATTTCTCATCATCAAGATTCACTCATTTCATGGAATTTTAAATTTTTGCACTTACCTATTATGAAGATTCGCACTCTCGAAGAAACTATTCCAAGTTTGATTGCCTTCGTAAAAAAATTTTGGTTAAGATACTAAGGAAAGCTCCTTAACCTCAAAAAGGAGGAAAGAGTTTTTCTCCTTTGTCTATTTTTCTTAAACGATAGGAGAGTTCCTGTCGTAGAGATAATAAGGAAAGTTCCTTAACCTCAAAAAGGAGGAAAGATTTTTTCTCCTTTGATTTTTCTTTGACGATAGGAGAGTTCCTGTTGTTGAGGTAATAATGAAAGTTCCTTAACCTCAAAAAGCAGGAAAGAGTTTTTCTCCTTTGATTTTTCTTAGACGATAGGAGAGTTCCTGTCATAGAGGTAATAAGGAAAGTTCCTTAACCTGAAAAATGACGAAAGAGTTTTTCTCCTTTGGTTTTTCTTTGACGATAGGAAAGTTCCTGTCATATAGGCAATAAGGAAAGTTCCTTAACCTCAAAAAGGAGGAAAGAGTTTTTCTCCTTTGTCTATTTTTCTTAAACGATAGGAGGGTTCCTGTCGTAAAGGTACTGAGGAAAATTCCTTAACCTCAAAAAGGAGGAAAGAGTTTTTCTCCTTTGTCTATTTTTCTTAAACGATGGGAGGGTTCTTGTCATAGAGGTACTAAGGAAAGTTCCTTAACCTCAAAAAAGAGGAAAGAGTTTTTCTCCTTTGTCTATTTTTCTTAAACGATAGGAGGGTTTCTGTCGTAGAGGTACTAAGGAAAGCTCCTTAACCTCAAAAAGGAGAAAAGTGTTTTTCTCCTTTCATTTTTCTTAAACGATAGAAGGGTTCCTGTCGTAGAGGTATTAAGGAAAGCTCCTTAACCTCAAAAAGGAGGAAATAGTTTTTCTCCTTTGTCTATTTTTCTTAAATGATAGGAGTGTTGGGTTTCGGGAGCCAAACAGCGCAGCGGAATTTAACCGAAACCCTCCAGGATCCAAGTGAAACGGGGTAAACCGGGTGTTCGAAAATTTCATACCTAATTTTCGGTTGAGATCTCTCACTCAACTGTNTCCTTATGCTTATTACGTTACGCAGAAACAAAACAACAAACATAATTGCTGGATTAATGCCTCAATAAAATATCATGACTCAATGTGCAAAAATACAATCATCTCATGATTGGCTTTTTGGGCACAATACTAACAAGGAGGGTTTCTGTCGTAGAGGTACTGAGGAAAGTTCCTTAACCTCAAAAATGAGAAAAGAGTTTTTCTCCTTTGATTTTTCTTAGACGATAGGAGAGTTCCTGTCGTAGAGGTACTAAAGAAAGTTCCTTAACCTCACAAAGAAGAAATGTCGTAGAGGTTTTTCTTCTTAAGATTGGAAGCAATGTGAGAGTTTATATTGCGAAAAGTCTAGGAAAGTTTCTAGATCTGGTAACAAGGAGGAAAGAGTTTTTCTCCTTTGATTTTCTTAGACGATAAGAAAGTTCTTGTTGTAGAGGTACTAAGGAAAGTTCCTTAACCTCAAAAAGTTGGAAAGAGTTTTTCTCCTTTGATTTTTCTTAGACGATAGGAGGGTTCCTGTCGTAAAGGTAATAAACCTAAAAAATGAGGAGAAAAATGTTTTTCTCCTCAGGGTTTAGGCAATGAGAAGGCTCTCAATGCCTAGCTAAGGTCGGACAAAATTTGGTAACGGCTTTGCATGCGTCATATCCGATGAGACATGCAAAGGGGGGCAGCTGTTGACACCCAATTTCGTCCGATTAAAAAAAATTAAATTAATTAAAAAAATTTTTAAAAAATTAAAAAATTAAATTAATTAAACAATAATAATAATAATAAATAACAATTACTTTAGGGGACATTTTGTTTTGTAAGGTTAGTTGAAAAATAATGATATATATATATATATATATATATATATATATATATATATATATGTAAAATATAAAAAAGGGAAAATTTTAAAAAAAATTGACAGAATTAAGAAGTTTGGGGTAAATATGTAAAAACTAAGAAGTTTGGGAAAAATATGACAAAATCTGGAAGTTCCAGGGAAATCTGGTAATTATTCGCATGGTTTTGAGCCAAATTGACAGAACAAACAAATTTGGGCCAATCAGTAATTTCGTGAAAAACTTGGGACCAGACCAGTAGTCAATGAAAGCTGAAGGACTAAAACTGTAATTTTGACCAAATTATGTTTTAAATCTGTTTTTAATTAAATTTCAAATTTTTTTAAATTGAAGGAATCCAATGCTCCTCCCCTATAAATAGGTCCAAACCTGCAAAGAAAAAGAGAAAAAAAAAAAGCAAGATTTTAGCTCCTAAATTAAAAACGGGAAAACTATAGCTTTAGTCCATGGTTCCTCTTTCCTTCTTTCTCGAAAACCTAAACTTCCCTTCTCTCCGTCCGTTCCCGTTTTTCCTTTTTGTCCGAAAGCCGTTTCCCACGACGGCGCCTCATCCTTCAACACCGTCTCCCCGCCTCCTCCGCCGTCGCTGTCGCCCCTGTTCACCGCCGTTTTCTCCTTCCCAAGCTGTAACGCCGCCTCCTCCTTTTTGTGCGAAACCCGCGCGCTTCTTCCCGTCGCCGCCCTCTCTCAGCCAGGCCCTTGTTGTTCGCTGTTGTCTAGCAGCCAAGCCCCCGCCGCCAAGCCCAACTCCCTCCACCACCCATCGTCGCTGAAGACAGGCGAATAACCCGCGAAACTGAACAGTCAATTCAGTCAACGTTTTTTTTTGGGTAAAACTCCCTTTTAATCCTTCATTCTTTTCATTTCATCCATTTTAGCCACTAACTTTTTGTTTTGCAGAGTAATTATTAACAACTTTATTTTTTTTCTCTTTTCTTTTCTTTTTGTTTTTTCTTATTATTTTTTTATGGAAGGTTATACCTCCTACTTTTACGTGGATAGCCAAACGCCCCACCTTATTTATTTATTTTATTTATTATCATTTTATTTACTTTTCTGCACTTTACTTTCTTTACGTGAGTGGTTAATCGCCCCTCGTTATTTATTTATTTCTTTATTTAATTACTTGTCTGCACTTTATTTTTATGTGGATGGCCAAGCGCCCCACTTTATTTATTTATTTATTTATTTTTCTAGACTTTATTTATTTATTTATTTATTTACTTTTCTGCACTTTATTTTTACGTGGACGGCCAAGCGCTCCACTTTATTTATTTATTTATTTATTTTTCTACACTTTATTTATTTATTTACTTTTTTTCACTTTATTTTTACGTGAATGACCAAATGCCCCACTTTCTTTATTTATTTATTTTTCTGCACTTTATTTATTTATTTATTTACTTTTCTGCACTTTATTTTTACGTGGATAGCCAAGCGCTCCACTTTCTTTATTTATTTACTTTTCTGCACTTTATTTACTTATTTTTTTATTTATTTACTTTCTATACTTTTTTTTTTACGTGGATAGTTTAGCGCCCCACTTTATTTATTTACCTTTTTTTCTTTTATTTTATCTACTTTCTACACTTTATTTTTTTTTACATGGATGGTTAAGCGCCCCCACTTTATTTATTTACCTTTTTTCTTTTATTTATTTACTTTCTGCACTTTATTTTTTTTTACGTGGACGGCCAAGTGCCCCACTTTCTTTATTTATTTACTTTATGCATTTTATTATTTTCTGTCATGTAGATGGCCAGGCGCCCCACTTTATTTATTTATTTACCTTTTCTTTTATTTATTTATTTTCTGCATCTTATTATTTCTTTATGTAGATGATTAACCTTACTTATTTTATTTATTTACCATTTTTTTATGACTGGCCAAGAGCCCCAACTTACTTCTTTTTTTTTAGTTTATTATTTCTATTACAACCAAGCCCCCGTCTTTTATTTTTCCGTCATTCTTATTTTGTTTAACATTATTAATTATTTGGAATGGCGAGTCACTTATTTTAATTATTATTTCTCTTAAATAATAAAATCTAGCATCTTATTCCTTTAATTAAAATAAATTAAAAAAAATCATAACCAAATGATCCAATAAAAATCAATGGTTTTGAATAAGTATTTTATTTTTCTTAAAAAATATATATGATATAAACAAATTCAGGATCCACATCCGGCTGATATAATAAGATCTATGGATTGGATAATCATTAAAAAAAAGAAAAATCTTTCAAAAAATGAAAAGGAAAATAAAAATAAAAAAATAATATTAAGATCATTAAAAATTCATATTCGGATAATTCGGCAGAATTTATGATATGGATTGATAATTAATTAAAATATTTAATAATAAATAAAAATTAAAATTCATTAAATTCTAAATCCGGGTGATTCGATAGAGTTCATGGTTCGGAAATATCAAATTTATTAAAAAATTATAAAAAATCAAGTATCAAGATTTAGAAGTCTATATCGATTTAAAAGTTTATATCCGGGTGATTCAGTTAAGAGCTCTAATCTGAAAATTAACTGAAATTATTTAAAAGCAAGCAAAGTAAAATTAAAATCAACTAAGGTATCAATTTTGGCCGTTAGAATAGAGTTATTTTAACGTAACTGTACTCCCAAACCCTCGAACTATCGTAGACCATTTTTAGGTGTCCAATTGACCTAGGTGAAACCGATTGATGGCGACTTCCAAAAAACCACGTTGTCACAGTTTCATAATTCTTGACAGCTAAAGATGAAGTCGGATAGGTCTTTGCTCTCTTTGCTGTTGCAGAATTTCGTTTTTGAGGTACCTAATGTAGTTTGGTGTTGCTGCATAGTGAAAATTTCGAGTGGGCTGAGGCCCCGTGGTTTTTTCCCTCTTTAAAGGGGGGTTTCCACGTAAAATCTGGTTTTTCACCCCGTCTCCCCCTAACCCCCGGTCCAAGTCCTGGAGTCATGTTTTTGACTTGGTATTCAATTGCTTATTCTTTATCAGTAGCGAGAGGAAGTTGAAGTGGTTTCTGAGGCTCTCTTGGATTCTGTACCCTTGAAGGTTTCTAGTTTCTCTAGCTTCTGCGTTTTGGTCTTGCTCGGCTTCTTGTGGGGAGCTTGTTTTTCTTTACAAGTTCGGCGTATTTATAAGATATCTTTGAAAGATTTTTCGAGTCCCAACGTCTGAGGAACATCAATGTTGAATAGGTATGATTTTGTTGATACAAGAAGTGAGCTGTAAGTTTTTGCGACAGGTTGAGAGATGCAATATTAGGGATCTGGTAAAGCTCTTCTTATCTGGTATGAACTATACGAGTGCCTGTTATTTGAATTTTACATCATCTAGTTATCTTCGAAAATTGTATTTTGACGCTAAGCTTCGGTGCCTTCAACTATTCTAGAGGGGGCTATTTCAGCTGTCTATATGTATAAGTTCTGGGCAAAACTACGGTTTGTTCCACACACAAATGTTTTCATGATTATGATGGTAGGTAACTTCGCAGTCAAGTCAGTTGTTGGGTAATTTTGGATATGCCTTACAGTTTCTTGTTTCTATATTTATAATTCTTTGGAAATATTAATAAGAAATTTGTATCTTGCAGATAGTGTTTTTTGTCCGAAAAAGAAATCTAACTGTGGGCAGTTTCACGTGTAGAAGTGGTAAGAAAAAAATAAGGAAAAAGAAAATCTATGTGTAGCTCAACTATTTTGGACAACCCAAATTAAAGGGGTCTTTGTAATTAGAGGTGGGAACCGGGTNGGCGGGGCGGTCCCGGTTCGGTCCGGGCCAACCCGGCCCACCTCCCACCTCTATTTGTAATCAGGCCCGAGAAAAAAGTGTAACATTTTTCGATGCCTCCTATTGGACTGATGATTCTAGGCCTGCATGCGTGATCAGGTGTGCTTGCTGAACAAGAAAGAGGTACGTATGGATCGTAAGTTGGTTTGCATTATGGTGTTCTGTGAAAGATCTGTAAGCTCAAATGGTAGAGCGCTCAAAAGCTGATTGGGCTTTGAGAGGCTGGTGGTTCGATTCCACTCAGGTCTACAACTACTTCCCCCTAATTTTGTTGGGTTGGGCTGGTAAAATAATGCATTTTTGAGTAATTCATTTGTTCTTATTTAGAGTGGGTTTCTTAGTTACAAGTCCATATAACTACAATAATAAGCACTTCCTATAGGACTTTAGGAGACCTTGGATTTCTTGGCGGTGATTATTTTGTAGTCACTTTCCTTTGGTTTCGAGGAAATCAGTGTTCTTATTTTAAGGTGGTGTTTATTTTGATATGTATTTTAAATTGAATTTCTTTTTAGGGTTAATTTTTTTTAACTTAAGTCAACTTTATTCTTACTTTTCATCTTTTTTGCCTGAAATTAATTTTATTTGAAAACTAATATTATATAGATGTAATAATTTATTTGAAAGTAAATTTTTTTTAATGATGTTAAATTTTTATGAGTTTTTCCTTTTTTAGCATTTTAAATTAGAAAATTTATAAAAATTTAATAAGATTATAAAAATTTAATTTTTAATGGATTATTGTAACTACTAACATTGGTTTTTAATTAAAATTAATTTTTGATAAAAATGACTTAAGAATAAAAATAAGTTATTTTAAAGTCTATTGACTAAAATTAAAAGGAATTAAATCTTAAAATGATTTTTTTTAATATAAAAACCTTCTGCACGTAGTAAATGCCCATTTTCTTATTTTCTTTTTCTCTTTGGAAAAGTAAAAAATCCTACAGAAGATTACTTATGAAAAATAAATTATTAAAATGATAATAAAAAAGATGATGTACTAGATTCCAAATAATAGATGGTTTATAAGAAAAATCAAACGTATATAAACTGAGACTAATCTATGTACTAATACCCTAACAAATATCGTTTTATGTTTAGTTAAAAAAAATATCAAAATATAAACTAAAACAGTTTTGACTAGCAGTGATAGCCGAGGTGCCCATCAACAGCCGAGCTCCCAAACTTGGCGGAGTACTGACTTCGGCAGAGGGAAACTACCAGCCGAGGTCAGAAGGATAAACGATCCCCCTGGCCTAATATAGGGAATTCGCTCCCTCAGACAATGGTAGGACCAACCTTGGTAGAACGATCGAACCCTCTTCGGAAACATAAGTACCCCTCGGAGGAACCATCATCGGGTAATATATGCCCCGAGATGTTAGAGTAACCTCGGAAGGTACGAACAAAGCATTTAAGGAGCCTCTGACACCTCCCCATAAAGTCGTCCCCCAAGTACATTCTGACACGCTATCACTGGGACACGCCATCAGAGGGACGCCTCGATATGACGCCCTCGGA
>KK903222.1:1691-13129 GCA_000696445.1 Aquilaria agallochum
GAATTTCCAAAACCTTACAAAAAAGTCCATAGGTTGCTTGACAAACAACCAATCCTTTAGGTTTTTCTTGGGGGCCAAGTTACCAACTTGGAACACTTTTAAGGAGGTGTTGGTCATGCCTTTTATGCCCCACACTTCAATCACTATGGTGAGAATTACACAATATAATGGTTTTTAGCCATTATGTGACACTTGTAATTCTCCCATTTTTGTGAGGTGGTAACAATCCTCCCCTCCTTAAAAATTTTGGCCCTCCAAAATAGCCTTTAGCTTCGGGTATTCTTTAGGATATCTTTCCATAAGGTCTTTTTGAGTTTCCCAGGTTGCTTCTCTTTCAAAGTGGTGTGACCACTAAACTTTAACCATGGGAATATGTTTGTTTCTTAACCTTCTGGTATCCTTGGCTAAGATAGTTGTAGGTTTTTCTTCATATGTCAGGTTAGGTTCCAACTATATGTCTTCCACTACAATAGCATGCTTTGTGTCTAATAGACACTTGTTAAGCATACTAATGTGAAAAACATTATGAACACAACTGTACGAACCGCCATCTCGATTGGACATACGATGGAACGGTTGAGTGTCCAAGATCTCATAAGGATCGATGTATCTTGGAGCTAACTTGGTTCTTCTACCAAATGTGATAGTGCCTTTGGTTGGTGCAACTTTCAGCCAAACATTGACACCAACCTCAAATTCCAAGTCTCTCCTTCTTTTGTTCACATAGGCTATGGTCCTTTAGGCATATAGATTCGGTCCTTGAAGTACAGTAATCCTTTCTTGTAGGCAAAGGATTCATACAAGGAACCTTTTTCCTTTCCTGAAATCCCTTACAGTCTTTGGTCTTTCCCATTGTTGCACTGCCTTGACCTTTTCAGGGTCTGCCTTAAGGCCTTGTGCATCTATGATGTGTCCTAAGAAAGACGCTTCCCTTATCCAAAATTCACTCTTGGATAACTTGGCATAAAACTGATGTTATAATAGAGTTTTTAAGACAATCTTCGGATGATGTTCATGTTCATTTTCATCCTTGCAATACACCAGGATGTCATCAATGAACACAACCACAATTTGTCCAGATGTGGTCTAAACAACCTATTCATCAGGTCCATGATAGCAGCTGGGGCATTAGTCAAACGGAATGGCATGATGGTGTACTCATAATGGCCATATCTAGTCCTGAATGTAGTCTTAGGAATATCTTCTTCTTTTACTCTTAATTGGAAGTATCCAGATCTCAAATCTACCTTAGAGAAGATCTTAGCTCCCTTGAGTTGATCAAATAGATCCTCAATCGTAGGGAGTGCAAACTTGTTCTTGATAGTCACTGCATTAAGCTTTCTGTAGTCAATGTATAGTCTCAACGATCCATCCTTTTCTTTCACAAAGAGAACAGGAGCTCCCCATGGTGAAACACTTGGCCTTATGAATCCTCTTTCAAAAAGTTCATCAAGTTGTTTCTTGAGCTCATTCATCTCTGTGATTCGCATTCTGTAAAGAGGTATGGATATTGGACTACCTCCTAGTTGCAACTTGATCTCAAACTCAATTTCCCTTAGTGGAGGAATACCTGGTAGGTCTTTAGGAAAGATTTGTGGAAAGTCTCGCACTACAGGTATTCTGTCCACTTCCTCATCACAGTGCAATTCATTCGATGCATAACAGTAATCATGCTAAAAAATCACAGGTATCTCATCTAGTACCTCTAGTTCCATGCCATGCATTTCATACACTAATTCCTTAGAATTCACTAATGCATGCACTTCACCATCAGGCAATGTGATTTCCCTCTTAGCACAATCAATTCTTATGTTATGCATAGCAAGCTAATTTATATGCAGCACTAAATCATACTTAGGAATATCCAATACTAATAGATTAGTCATAGCCTTAGCCTTTCCTACTACTAGCTCACAATCCTTAGCTAGGTTATTAGTGAAAAGACATTGACTATCTGCTGTTTTCACTAAGGATATCCTAGGCATGATTTCAGTGGGCAATTTTATGGCATCAACAAATTTCCTAGCCACTATAGACATAGATGCACCAGTATTAAACAGAACACTAACAGGCATACCATTAAGGTAAATGTTACCTTTTAGTGCTGCTCTCTGCTTTGATGTCTCTGGCCTCTCCACTTGGAAGACTCTGCTAACTCTCTGCACCGAAGGCCTAGGCGCTGGAGGAAATGGCCTATACTATCCCTCCCTTGGTGCTCTTCCTCTAGGTCTTGCCCCAAGAGATCTTACTAGACCTTGGTCTTCTGGCCTCCTTTGAGCTTGTGGGCAGTCTTTGATCCAATGATCCATGGATCTACATCTTAGACAGGCTTGGGTATCAAAGTAGCAAGGTTTCTTTCAATGAAACCTCCTACACTTAGGGCACCATAGGCCAGGGAACTTCCCCTTAACCTTGCCCTCACCACGAAAATGGGAAATCTTGGCAATTCCCTTTCCATGTGGTGGCTTCTTCTGCTTGCCTCCATGAGAGCAAGAGAACCCTTACCAAAGTGGGTAGGCCCAAAATCAAGCTTGATCCTTGAAGTATCCAAGAAATAGCTCTAGTTTGCTTCCAATTGCTTCCTTTTGGCTTAAATTTCAATCAAATGCATGTTTGAAGGTGTGGTGGCTATGGAGGAAGTATGGCTGTGTTCTTGGGCTGGGGGAGGACAAAAATGAGAGAGGGATAGTGATTTGGCCACTTAAATGGCCCTAAATGAGCTTAAGGGCACAAAGCACACTTAATAAGTTTAACCTTGCTTTATGTCATTTTCTGTCTCACTAATTATGGTTTCTTTGTCTAAGACTCATTGGTACACATGTGCCCAACATTTTTGACTAATTATGAAGTGTTGGTTGCCTCCCCCATGGTGGGATAACCCCATAATTCCACCCTTAGAGTTAAGTCAAAAGCTTGAACACCTTAAGGTTTACAGGACATTTAGGTCCTTATTGCCGTTAATGTTTCCTTTGTCCAAACTTTTCTTCCATAAGTAATTTGGTCCTCCAATAACACTTTCATACCATTTATATCCTTCCCATAACTCTCCAAGTCTCTTTCTTGGGAGTTTTGCAATTGAGTACCTGAATTTCCAAAACCTTAGAAAAAGGTCCATAGGTTGCTTGACAAACAACCAATCCTTGAGGCTTTTCTTGGGGGCCAAGTTACCAACTTGGAACACTTCTAAGGAGGTGCTGATCATGCCTTTTACCCCCCACACTTTAATCACTATGGTGAGAATTTCACAATATAATGGTCTTTAGCCATTATGAGGCACTTGTAATTCTCTCATTTTTGTGAAGTCGTAACACCCTGTCCTCTGCAAAGTCACGCCAAAGTTCCATTATAACATTATCTCTTAGCCATTCATCTACAAGGTCTAAAATACCGAAAAATCCCAAACTCATAGATGAACGGCTAAGGGACAAACCTAGTGGAAGTTTGGTGCCTTCTTTGTCAGACTCACTGACATCCAGCACTTCGGTAGGAATGTGTTTGCCCTTCCTTCTTCACCTCTCTTGGGCCACTTCGACTAAAACATCCCCCACCGAAGTCCCTAATGTCTCAACAGCAGCGTCAAGACTTAGGAGGGTTGAGTAGATGGCCGGCTCCGAGGGTGGGTCAGCACACACGGGGATTCGGTTGAGCACCTCTACTTGGTCTTCGGGGGGAGGGGGAAGGTATTGCTCTTTATTCTTCTTCAACGTTAGGGCTGAGGACAATCCAGTGGGCACCTTCTTTCTCTTAGGTGACTTCTTCTTCTGCTGTTCCCCCTTCACGGCTTGATCAAGGAGGAGACTCTTGGAAAACACTGTTGATTTGTCGCCCATCTCTGCAAAGAGAAAAACATTAGTGTAAATATGAAAAAAATCCAAAAAAGCAAGTTAGAAAGGAGCTTACTCTCTACAAGTTCCAAATAGAAGAGTGCATTCAAAAGAAACTTGACAAGCCAGGACTTCTTCCTGTCCACTACTAGTTTCGACATATCCAAGTCAGTAACATGTTCTTTGATGACACCGAGTTCCCAAAGTACTTCTTTGGTCATAAAATTCCATCTGATGGGGAAAGGGCATAGTCGAGGTGAATAAGCCTTTTTGGACCAGTCAGCTATCGCCCGAATATGGGTATCGAATTCTTCGAACTGAGATTCAAGTTCGAGGGTAAGCAGCTTCAACGGATCCATCACATCGATATCAAGGGGCCCCAGAGCCCATTTAGTTGGCATGTTTTTCCACTATTCATCCACCTTCAGAAAAAAGTACTTCTTTTGCTACCCTCACCAACTATCCTTTGTTCTAAAGGTGAAGGTGAATTTTTTGCACCCTAATCCCAAAGGAAGTAGGAAGTAGAACCCTCCATTCGGAACGGGGTTAAGTTTGTAGTACTACATGAAAAAGATGAAGCGGGGTTTTATTTTAAAGAACCAACACATGTAGAGGAAGGCGTGGAAGTAGGAATAAGAGTAGGAATAACGGTTATGCCATGAAATTGGCAAAAGTCGCTCACCATCCTTAAAGGATGATACCGAAGTCCCGCCTTTAGCTCAGCTCTGAAGACAGTGATCTCATTTTTTTGAGGAGCATAGCTAGGGATACCGGGACCAGGGAGCCTAGTGATGGCATAGGAAGGAAGAAAAAATTTGGCTGACCACTTCTTCACTTTCTCCAAAATGGCACAGCTTAGATAAGAATTGAGAGAAAGCCAACCTTTAGGAACTAACTAAACTTTAGCTTGGGAAGAAGACATGTTCAGAAAAGAAGAATCCTAACCTCGGTAGTAAGAAAAGGAATGGGAAGAAGAAGAACAACTTTGTAAATAAACCTACCTAATTCGGGAAGAAAATGGGAACTTCGGAGAACACAGTAAAACTTCACCGGAAATCACTTCGTCGCTTGCATCACCGTAAGAAAAAGCTAGAAAATGAGAGAGAATCTGAGAGCAGATGGAATAGAAGTAGAGGAGTGAGGATTCCCTGGAGGGAAAAATCTTTATATAGACCGAAGGACGCAAGCGAAGCGTCGCCATAATGACCCTTTGTAAGTGAAGGTACACAACTGACGTAACGGACGCAACTGATTCCCAATAATCCATTGACATGTGTCATGAGATGTTACAATCGACGGCACGCCTTCTAACAATAGCAGGCCTATATCACCTAACCCAAAGTGATGTAACTTGCCCAGTCAGAAGATAGGACAGTTCACTAACAAAATGGCAAGAATGAAAAAACATTGAAGAGATTATAGCTCACCAGTTCCGAAGATGCAACTTCGGCTAAGGGGAGAATCTGGACTGACGATGTGAAATAGCTCCTTAGATTCCAAAGGTGTGACCACACCGAAACAGCTGTAACGGGTTTGAAGAGTGCTGAGAATGCGACTTCGGCAAAAAAGTAGCACTTGGCCTGAGGAGCCAGCAAGAGTAAGTTCTTTTGGCCAAGGGACAACTTCAGCTTTACATACTCAAAAATCATCAACCCGAAGACATAACTTCGGCTTCTCCAAGGGGGGCATGTGATAACAGAAGGTCTATCGCCCATAAGACCTCATAATTTGTGGACTTGACACCACCCTCAGAATTGTCATGGCCCCAACTTTGGGGGATTCTCCACACCACCCTCGGAGAGTTATATGACCAACTCTGGGAAAAATGGGTCCTCATCACCCTCATATTTTTGAAGCTACCAACCTCAAAAAAGGAGATCCACCACCCTCGGCTGAGTAAAAAGCCTCTTGAAGATGGTCTGTTCTTCCAAAGGGCCTTTCTTAATAGCCTTCAGGGGTAAATGTCTGTTCGAAGAGGTTTCACATCTCCGAAGGGGTCTTACAGAGAAACGAAAAAAATAGTTAAGGAGCCTCTGACAAAGAGATCTCACACACGCCCTACCCTCTGGCCAGAATGGCCTTTGGCCAGTTGGAGATACTTGCCTCCGAAGGTCCGGACCAGATCTAACTGAACACGTGTCATGATCTGGATAGACTGTGCAAAACAGCCTCTCCTTCCACCCTCTTATAAATACTTATGAGGGTCCTTGGTAAGAATAACGAGACTCTATTCTTTATACTCTTTGCTCTTAAACAACTTCTGTCCGATTAATTGACTTGGGCGTCAGAGGCTCTACCCCCCAGAAACACACTCCGGGGAGCTCCTAACCCACGGTCTTCAAAGTCTTGCAGATATCTTCTCATTGGAAGTCCTCCGTTCAGGCCAACATGTCCTACAACGAGGATGTCACTAGGCATTACCCTATTTTTGATGCGATGTAATGCTTATGTTCTTGGTAGATTCTTTTTTATTAGATGTTTGGAGGCTTGGTTTTTAGTTAGAAGGTAGTAATTATGAGATTTGTCCCATTGGTTGCTTGGAACTAGATGGAGCTTTGTAGACCTTGAGTTCTTGAGGAAGGGTTGTTTGCTTCTTGCTTGTGAGGTAAAGTTAAGGTAAGGGAGCTGTGCTTTCAAGCTTAATTGATGATATTGGAATGAGTTAGCTTAATGAATTCAAATAGTTCTAACAATAGCATTAGTTAGAGGGCAAGGTTGAATTATGGTGGACTATGAGGTTTGTGATTATTGGAATGATGTTATAATGCATCATAGGTTGGCTTGTGATAGTTGGTTATGATCTATGCAATACGTTTTACATGTATGTGAAGTTTGGAGGCTATCCATGCATGTTTGATATGTTTGAAAGTGTCCAAAGTTCATAGCAACAAAACTAGAAATTTTCTAGGTTGTCACAGGTATTGTAGATGCATTGCCAATCATCGCTAGTACCCACGAGGTGTTGCCATTACCATAAAAATTGGCTAGAGAGGTCAGGGGAAGACGTAAGGGGGTTCTTAGCATACCTTAAGGTCCAAGCATTTCGGGGTTACTCTGTCTCTTCCAAAATTCCTTTGAGACCTAGGAGTTTCCTTGAGTTTTATGGTTGCTTTTACATTAAGCAAGGAAACTAGTTTTCAAAAGATCACAACTAAGTACTACTAGCTTGGGTGAAAGGTTTAGAACCTTGGCAACTAGCTGTGCTGTTAGTCACGAGGTTGCAAGGTGAAACCTTAGTGCACCTAGTCTATAAGGTCTTTACGGCCTAGTCTACAATAGTCACACCATAGTGCCCCTGTACAACATAAAAGGAAGAAGTTCAACTTGTGATTTTTCACTAGTTAGGCTGGCAAGCAAAGCTTATTAGAGGACAGGGCTATGCCTTGTAGTTCAAGGATAAGGATGAAGAGTGGTCCCAAAGGACCTAAGTATATACATGTATTAGACCTTCAGGCTATATGAGCTCACAGCAGGTTACATATGTTCCCATATGTAAAGTCCTTAGTAACCTTTCTTGCAGGTGAAGCAAAGAACCTTACTAAGAATGTTTGAATTCTTACTCTATAGTTATGCTGTGCAGATGCTGACGTTATTGGACCGGATAACCATAGAGGGTTGTCATAGTAGTTTGTTGCTGCTGCAGGTATCTTGCTTGAGAATCTTTCTGATTCTAGTATACTTGGGTTACTTGTTGGTTAAGTAACAGTACTAATTATAGTCTTCCTTTGGCCATAGAGCCTAGCAGCACATGGACAAGGACTTTTGGTGACTCGACGCTGGGATTTGCATCCAAGGTGGGAGTTAGTTCAAGAAGATCTTAGTTGAGGCTTGTATATATAGTACTCCTAGTTGCCTCCATTGTCTATGTTTTGAGGATTCTTAGACTTTAGGGTTGCTCTTGGGTGAGGGCAGTAGTCTACTTTATGTATGAATGCTTCACACAGTTGTTATGTGTAGTAAATTCACATAAATGTTGATTTTGTATGCTTTGGATAATCAAACTTGTTTTCTTTGGAAATGTCTTGGCCAAGTCAATGTTTTATGGATTTTTTTAACCCAAGTCAAAGCATAAAAAGCATGCAGTTTGCATATTCTAGGTTAATCAACTAGTGTCATGGAGTTTTAATCCACACACATATACAGCTAGCCAATTTCAACGACCATGAGACTAGCTCTAACAGGCTTCCTGGGCAAGGGCCAATGACGGCCGTGTTAGAAGATGTGCTAGCGCATCAACTATATAGATTGAAATTATTTGAAGATAATTACTATACAACTTAAATTAAGATTTTAGAAGTTGTTGTTAGATTGTATAAAAAGTGCAAAAGCAAAGTGTAAATTTTTTAAACAAGGGACAAAATGTAATTTTACCTAAACCTCAGGGGGTAAATTGTAATTAAACCTTATTTTTTTTTAATTTTTATGGTCAAAAAGAGTAAAGAGTGCTAAGGTGGCTTATGTGCCAGCCTCCTAAACTTAGTACCCTGTTTGTCCTAGTCAACAAAAAAGGACAAAGAATCCAGAATATGGCCATGCATTACAAAAGTGTTAGTTTGAGCAATTCCCATTGTCAGGACACTACCTCAGTCCTTGGCCCATGCCAAAAATGTAAGAAAAATACATTACAACCACGAGGGACTCAAATGAAAATGTGCAAAGTGGGGTATATGTGCAACCGAGAACTATCGGGTTCAAAATGTACATTTAAATGGCTTAAGCTGCTAATGGCGAGAAACAAGGATTAAGGGGCAAATTGAACATTCTTTTGGGCACTAATAATGAGACAAAGAAGTATGGAAGGAGTATAAAGATCCATGCAAGTAGTGAGTGCACTAAGGCTAGCATTAGCCCATTTTTAGTGCCACTTGGCACATACCCGATAATGCATGCATCCACTAAACAATTAAGCCATGATTTTGGGTCAAAGCCTTCCTTAGTGAGCTTGATCGAGTTCTTGGTGTTCTTGGTTGGAAAGCTTTCGGTTTGACCCAAATCCTTGGGGATTTGCACTTGAATTGGAAAATCAAGCTCAACATTGGTGTTCTTGGTCTTAGGCGACATTGTAATTGAATTTTCAAGAGGAAGCTTGGAGATTCAAGTTGGCCGAGAGCTCTAAAGCAAATAATTGGTAAGGATTACGGTTCACTACTTGATTTTGGTATTGTTTCATGTTCAAGTTAGTGATTTGGCTTCTAAGTGATGGTATATTGAGCTATATGATCTTAGAATGCTATATGGGCATGTATGGAACCTTTAGGTTTATGGGTTATGTTGGCTAGCTAGTCACTAATGGCAAGTACTTAGAGTTCATTTATAGGAAGGCAAGTACTTAGAGTTCATTGATGGAACTTATGGATGTACTTGCTAGTTTGGCTTCGGCCGAGAAGAACATTGTGTTTGTGGTATGTGAGTTGTGTGCTTGGTTGCTTGGATGTGCTTGATAACCCCTCATAGTTGTAGTTATTATGTGTATATCTTATTGTACTTGTGGTTTTGGTGTTTTCTTGTCTTTCTTGCAAGTAAAGTAATGCTAAATAGAGGTTAAGCCTTCGGGCTTAACTAAATAAGCTCCTTGGAGCTGTAGTAATCCTTATTGAGTTTATGAAACTCATGCCCCTTATTGTACATGTTTCAGGAAAAGGCTTTGAGCCTGATTGAGTAGTGTAGTTGCTTGTCTGCTAATTGTTAGCTAGATTTGGCCAAGGTATGTATCTAACTGAAAGCTTGGCTTATAAGTACATAGTGCAAGTCTTATGTTAAGGCATAAACTCATGTGTTTGAGTTTGTAGGTTTGTGTAGATTTATGGGACAAGTCTTGTTATGGACCTCCTAGTAGTCAGCACTCCCGAGAGAGGTAAAATGTTCTAAATTAAGTTTAGAACTTTAATTTCAAGGTTACAAAGCTAGAATAAAGGAGTTACAAACATTCACTAAGTTCCAAGGAGGTTTAAGCACTAGATGAGGAACAGGGGCAAAATGGTAATTTTGAATCCTGAGTAACCGGGCAGGGTCCTGAGTGTTTTAAGTTAAGTTTTGTAACTTAACCTTTAACCTTAACTCAAACTTGAAACAATAACAAGAATTAATCAAGAAATGAGCATGTGTTAAAAGTTGGGGGTTTATGTGTTTAATGGTTGTAACTTGGATGGCTTAAGGCGTTGAGTGAGGGTTTAAGAAGGGAAAGGTGGCTAATGGCTGCCATAACCACGTTTTCCCCTCTCAAGCACTCATTTCTCTCTCAATTCAAGCTAGAAATCAAGTGATCTTGATTCCTAGAGTTGCCATCCAAGGATACCAACCAAGAGGANGCATGATTTCTCTACTCCCCTATTTTTGATACGAGGTAAGCATTGTGTTCTTGGTTAATTCTATGTTATTTGAGTGAATTGAGGCTTGGGTTTTGGTTAGAGAGGAAGATTGTGATGTTTGGTGCTTTGGTTTTGATTGGAACTTAGGTGAGGATTTCTTGCACTTGGTTGCTTGAAAAGAGGAGTGATTCTAGCTTGTATCTTGGAGTTGAGGTAAGGGAGTAATGTTTTTAAGCTTGAACAATGCTTGTGGCTTGAGTTTGTTGTAAGAAATTGATTGAAATTAGCCATAGCATTGAGTATAAGTTTTGGTTGAATTGTGGTGAACTGTGAGGTTTGAGGAGGATTTGATGATGTTATAGAGCATCATTAATGGCATTGTGATAGTTGGTTATGTTCCTTGCAACTTGAACTATGTGTGTGTGAAGTTTGGTGGCTTTTTATGCATGTTTGATATGTGTATGCTTTCAGAAACATCTAAAATGCCCCAGATTTAAATTTGTTTTGAATCAAAGTTAGGGTAATTTTTAAAAGCAGAATTTTGCACATTTTGCTAGGATGATTGAGGTGAGTCCCAAGGAGGTCCTTTGGGTACCTTAGCCCTCAAGTATGCCGGGGGTACTTCGAGGCTTCCTGAAGTCCCTCGAGAAGTGGGAGTTTCCTTGAGTTTTGAAAAATTTTGAGGTTATTTGTTGATTAAGCAAGGAAACTAAGTTGCAAGTGAATGTAACCAAGTGTCATGAGCTTGAGGTGTAAGTTTTAGAACCCTTGGCAACCTGGCAGTGTTGGAAATCACAGGGTTGTAAGGAGAGGCTTCAAATGCACCGAGGTTATGAGGTTTAATAACCTAGTTACATAGTTCTCACCACAATTCCCTTGCACAACAAAGTTAAGGAGAGGTTATATAATAAATCAGGCGTAAGCTAAGGCTTACGAGGCACAAGTTGAGAGTTGGATTTGTGAGCCACGGAGTGATGCCCGTGAGAAAGTCAGGCGTAAGCTAAGGCTTACGAGGCACAAGTTGAGGGCTAGACTTGTGAGCCACGGAGTTACGCCCGTGAGAAAGTAAGAAAATTATGTGAGGAGTGCTCCTTCGGGATCCGAGCATGCATATGCATATATTTACATATATGAGAGGTCCCTTACACTGTGAGAGCCATCAGATAGTATGCATGAGTTGTTTCATATCGGTCCACATTTTTACTGTTGGTACATGAGGTTACCCCTTACTGAGAATCTTGGATTCTCACCCTTACTGTTTTGTTGTGCAGATACAGAAGGAGTTGGGCTGAGTGACCGTTAAGGG
>KK903222.1:13677-33255 GCA_000696445.1 Aquilaria agallochum
CCGCGCACATATCAATGAGTACCAGCTGCAATCCGCCGTGAGACCAAGTTGTCACAGGTGTCCTGGGCAGGGCCAGGGACGACCGTGTCAAGTCTAGGATCAGTGGATGTATGCTCATGGGCTTTGGTAGGATGGTTTGCACTTATAGGTATAGGCATGGTTGTAGGCATTTTCCTACAATCTTTGTTTTTGTATTGCACACTCAAAGTAGCACTCAGGTATTACTAGGAAGTATGGGCATGTAATGCATAACAATTGCTATTTAGGATTTTGAGTACTCTTGGTATAGTTCCAAGTATGTAGTACTTGTGTGAAGGTTATTTTGTGTACATACAGCCTCGGTTGAATCATGGAACTATTATGTAAATATTATGAATGAATGAAATGCCAAGTTATGCAATTAGTACTTGTTACAAGGAAGTTTGGACCATAATGTTCTAGACCTCTCTTGGTTCTTGTTAGGCCGAATGTGCAAGAGAATGAAAAGTATGTTTTCAAAACATTGAAAGATGTGGGCTTCTTGGTTAACATGCATTAGAATGCCACACTTGATGAGCACATACCCTAAACACTTAAGTATAAAAGTGTATATGCCTTGCCTTGTATTGCAAGTAACCTTATAAGTCTTGCCTTGAAATGCAAGTAATGGACTAAAACTATTTGACTTAGCCTTCTGGGGCACCTCCTAGGTCTTAGTCTTAAGATTACTTGTATTGACCTATAAAGAGGTAAATTGGCTGAGACCTAAGTTTATACATAAAACATTATAAGTGCAAGAATTGAATAAAAATGTTAATGCCTTGGTAGCACAGTTGACTGGCACTGTAGGTGCACAGGCTGGGGTCTGTGTGGGGGTGTGACACCCATCCTTGCTAGATGGTCCATTGTCTAATTCATCTCCCTATAAATTGCTCTAATTTCCTAAACTTGAAGCTGAACTACGAAGCCGATAAAAGAGGCATGAGTGCAGATTTTGTAATGGCATTGAAAGTTATCTCCTATATGGCTATAGAGCAGTTGGATTCGACTTCTAGCTTAATGTTCTCCATAAGTGAGGCAAGATGTAGACCATGATGAATAGTCCACAGCTCAGTCTCCAAGGGGGTGGTAATGTTACAGACACTTCCGACCACTGTATATGCATAATTATAGCTCAAACAGGATTTGAGACCAACAATAGCCAGGTTTAACCCTTGGCTTCATACAGAATGCATATTATAGTAGGAACCTCATAATGTTTATAAAGAAACTTTAGGATATTTCTATATAGACAGCCACATATAGGATTATTAAGCTAAAATTAACTTTTTTATCTAGGAAAAATGTTTCAATCTGATAAAATATGAGCTTTGACTGTTAAGACTTGAAATTTTAGTATTTGTCTACATAAATGACAAAACCCATTGTTTGACTTGGAAAACCAATTCTTAAAGTTTAGACATGTCATAAACATGGTAAATGACTTGCATACCAAGTTTGGTTCCCAAAATAAGTCAAGAAGCAATAAGTCAAACTTTAGTCAACAAGTTCAGTTCTTAAGCCATATTTCTACAAAAATAACTGAAAACCGATTCAGGTAACTTAAGGGGCTAGAAATTATATTGTAAATCCATAATAAATCATTCTTGAAGTTCCATATTTATCAGTAACAATAACAACTCTTCATATGTGTTTTACAGCATAGTTAACAAAATCAGTCGAAATACAGCAGAAACAATACAATTCAAGCTGAAACCTAACCGGTAGCCTAAAATACAATAAAAATAGGACCTAGGGTTAAGAAACCCTATCTAGGACTTGTCTTAAGTACAAAACGCTTTAGAGAGGTCAATATCACCATCATCCGCCTTGCCACAGCTCCGAGTTTGAAACTTCATTACAATTTCATTAGTGTTCAGGTAGTAAATTTTGGAATTAAAAATAATTCAATGAACCAAGGTTGTTCAGTAATTCTAACTTGCATCACCAAAATAGTAAGGGTAGACAAAATATAGTGTTGGTCTAGCTCTTATGATTTCCTGCACAAAGAGTTAATAGGGGTGAGTTTCCTTGGAAACTCAGTAAAGGACACTCAATGACCATTAAGACCCCAATATGGTCTAGAATAAAAATAGCTTGCTAGCTCAGCAGTAACTAACTACCTGCAACCAAATTGGAAAAGAAACACAAGCAAGCACAATAATAAAATATATACAATAACAATATAATCTACATGATGCATATGATGCAAATGATGCAAATGATGCAAGCAATACCTACTCAATGTAATAACCGTTTCAGTTTCAATAAACATTCCAGTAACCCTTTTAGGTTCAACAAGCAAATCCAATAACCCTTTCAGGTTTAGTAAGCAATCCATTAGCTAGGCTATTTCTTTTTAGCCATCATTAGCTACAATAGCAAGCATAAACACAAACAACAATGAGCTCTTGAGGATTCAAACAATCAATATGGCCATCTATGCTGCTCCTGGGTCAGCACTTCCCCTTGCTTGCTTTCATTACTTTGATTGCTTCAATTGGTCATTCAATAATCCAAGAATGGATTCAATCAAACAATACAATTAGTAGATTAATAAGGCTAAAGTTTGATTCCCTTAGAGCATCATTCTTACTTCGGCCGATAGGAATCCATTAACCTTGTTCCTACAGAGCTTTAAATCTTACTCTGACCATTAGGAACCTTGAACAATTCAATACCCCTCTAGAAACCATGATCACTCATATCAATTTAATGTCACATAGTTTCCTAGCCTTTCTTACTTTGCATGTTACTAGACAATTTTAATACATGCGTTAATAGTAGCAAGTAAGGCTAGTGTCCCTTACCTTTTAAACCCATTTGGGTTCAATTTACAGACCTTCCCTTGTTGCACTCTGGAAGGCACAATGCCTAACTTGATCATCGAGTAAACACAACGCAACCCAACTCGAGCCTCCCCAAATTTCAGCATTTCAGCTCTTTGCTCGGTCACATTTCAATTAACCAAACAGTTCAACTTTTCTCCAATGTTGCCCTGAAATCTGAAGCCATGAATGGAGGTTTTTTTTTTTTTGCTAAAAAAAACCTGGCAGCCAAACAAATTTCTTACCCAACCAAACCTGAGGTTAAAGCACCTAAATTTAGAGCTGGATGGCTGCTGTCCTTAAGCCTGATGTTAATTAGTTTCAATTTCCTTCAAAATAGGGCTTAGGTACCTTTAGAAAGAAGTTTGAGTCAACTATACATTGGCTTGCAAGAAGAATGACAGTTGCTGTCCTTTTTATGTGAATAGGGCTTTATTTCTCATCCTAGTCATTTGCCCATTTAATTGTTTGTGGCTTGCACCTGGGGCTTTAATTCTGTCCAGAATATCTCTTAACTAAGCAAAAACTAAAATCCTCCCATATTTTCAATTGAGTCCTTGTCTTTATCCAAACAATCAATTAAGCCACCTCCTTAGTAGCTTAACTAGGCTCGGTTACAAAAGTTAAATCAAAATTCAATGTCAATAGGTGAATTAAACAATAAGGGGTATTTTCTTAACACAATTCCTAATTTAACTAACTAGGCAAATAAGTCATAATTACCTCATAGCTTAAGCATGTCTCTAATAGGTAACACCTATGTTTCAAGTACAGGTAATCACCATAAAAGCATTTTGATCCCTTATTATAGCAGCTACTCTATATTTCTTGTTCATATCAATAAAGGCATCCTAGCTTAGTTTAAACACTCTAGGGGGAAGGAGGCTACCAACCAACCATGATGGCCAATTGCACACCAAAACACACTATAAGTAGAGTGGCAAATAGGTGAATTGTGTCTTGTTTAATTTGTTTAGCCACTTTCTCATAAGAAAGGAAGATATGATTGAAAGAAGCTTGATTTCCACGGCTTACAGATATGCCATAAAATAAATGGAAAAATGAACTAGCAGGGAATATTTATCAAACCTAAACTATCAAATGAAAGGCAACATTGCTGGATCTAAGATCTCCAATCATTATTAACCACAATTGGAATATTGAAGATATTTAGAATGTATTTAGTCCAATCACATCTCATGAATATATGATCTATTTGTTCAGGATATTGCTTGTAGTTGATGCAACTATCCTTTGAGAGCATACCCTAAGATGTTATAAGGAAATTAGTGGGGACTCTTTCATGACACAATAGCCACAAGAAGTGTTTGATTTTTGGGAGAGTTTTTAGTTTCCAAATCCAATTCCATGACTTCTTGGTTTTAAAAGTATGTTTAACAAATCTATAAGCAGACTTAAGACTATAAAGACCATCTCTAGTATGCCTCCAATGGATTTGGTCAGGTTGGTTAGAGATAGTAGCCACAGGCATACCATGTATAGCATTTTTTAGGTTTACATGGAAATTTAAATATTTTTTTTTTATCGCCCTCATAGTAGGAAGCCTGTTTAAGCAATATAAATCGATTAAATTCCTAGTTTAATATATCATTTTAAGTTACTTAGCAAGATCAAGTAAGTTAAGCAATGTGTACTAGGTTTCGAGGAGTTTGTGACATCAAAAGATATTTGGGGGAAAAATGTTACCACTCTGAGTACTTCTGTATGGTGATCAGATTTAGTGAGCTCAAGTGCCAAACAATACATGTCCTGTAGGCCAAGGAGAACATGTTCACTATATTCATCCAAGTGGCCCTCTTGGACTTTATGCAAATATATGTATATTGGTCCAACCATCACACACATATTCATATACAATTTCATTTGGAAGTAAAGATGACAGTCAAATTCTTTATTTGTAGCCAATATGAAATTTGGCTAAAATCCCGAAGTGCATATACAATCATATGCACACTTGGTGTTATTGGTGGCCATTATTCATGTGTCCAAACTTTCGTACCATGTACAAGTCAAATTCTTTTCGTGTCCTCCTATGCCCTAAAGGTTTTAAACCCTTTAATACACTTAAAAATTAATAGGGAAATAGATTTGAGACATTAAATCCATCTAAGATTTCCATTATAGATTTTACACTAAACATGGTAAACCTGACCATATGAACAGTTCCTAGCAAAATCAGTCAACTTTGACATGCCATAAATCTTGATATAAGGCATCAAATCAAGTGATTCAAAAGAACAATTCTTCATCTTGAAGTATTCTAAGTGTGTTCAAAATTTGATAGCCAAACTCATTAAGTACAAAAAGATATGGCTATTGGAGTATAGGGTACCAAATCATGAAAGTTTCCAGTTTAGAACTACACATATGGAAGTTAATATACCTTAAATTTGACAGATAAATTCAAATGAAATATATTATTTTGAATGATCTCTTTCAGGTGCTCCTGAAATGGACAGAAATGAGGTAAGTTTCTTGAATGAAACTTAGCAAGGGCTTATCAATAAAATCCTCAAACTCCAGTCATATAACTGAAATCCAAAGACACTAAAACACAAAAATAAAGCAAAAAATACACAAGCACAGACATCCAAATGCACAAACAACACAGCAACGAAAAAATGTAATGCTGGCAGCAATAAACACATTAGGGCTAGTTCATAAACAATCAAATAAACATCATGTAATCACTATGGAAGCCCTCCTAAAGCTAATGCTTGGTCTTAGGAGGTTAATTGGTCTTAGTTAGTACTAACTTGGGCTCTAGAAACTCTAAATTTCACTGCCACAACACAGCACCAAAGCTACAGGGCTGAAACCCTAGGTGCAATTTCCCCTTAACCTAAACTCGGTTCATCAAGCTCTTGGATGTCTTCCAAGCTTAGGGTCTTAGATTCATGGATGTTTGGGAATTAGTATTAAACATTAAACAGCCATGAAACCCAGATAAAACTGTTACCACCTCACAAAATGGGACAATTACAAGTGTGTTATAATGGCTAAAAACCATTTTATTGTGTAATTCTCACCATAGTGATTGAAGTGTGGGGGGTAAAATACATGATCAACACCTCCTTAAAAGTGTTCCAAGTTTGTAACTTGGCCACCAAGAAAAGCCTAAAGGATTGCTTGTTTGTCAAGCAACCTATGGACTTTTTTGTAAGGTTTTGGAAATTCAGGTACTCAATTGCAAAACTCTCAAGAAAGAGACTTGGAGAGTTATGGGAATGATATAAATGGTATGAATGCTATTGGAGGATGAAATTACTCATGGAAGACAAGTTTGGACAAAGGAAACACTAAAGGCAATAAGGACCTAAATGTCCTAGTGTAAACCTTAAGGTGTTGAAGCTTTTAACCTAAGTCTAAGGGTGGAATTGTGGGGTTATCCCACCATGGGCGAGGCAGCAAGGCTTGATAATTAGTCAAAAATGTTAGGCACATGTGTACCAATGAGTTTAAGACAAAGAAACCATAATTAGTGAGAAAGAAAATGACATAAAGCAAGGCTAAGCTTGTTAAGTGAGTTTTGTGCCCTTAAGCTCATTTAGGGCCATTTAAGTGGCCAAATCACTTATCCCTCTCTCATTTTCGTCCTCCCCCAGCCTAAGAACATAGCCATACTTCCTCCATAGCCACCACACCTTCAAACTTGAAATTGATTGAAATTGAAGGCAAAAAGGAAGTAATTGGAAGCAAACTAGAGCTACTTCTTCAATACTTCAAGGATCAAGCTTGATTTATGGCCTACCCACTTTGGTAAGGGTTCTATTGCTCTCATGGGTTGTTTTCTATTTTTTCAAGCAACCATGGAGCAAGGGCTAAGCTTGGAAGAGAGCCATGAGCTTGATGAACCAAGCTTAGTGAGGGGAGTGCACTTATTGAAGGTTTTGTGACATAGTGTGAAGCGCACAAATATGGCAGTAAGATGAGGGTTTCTAGAGCCCAAATTTAGTACTAACTAGTGTGAAAATCCTCCTAAGACCGAGCATTAGCTTGAGGAGGGCTTCCATAGTGATTTGGTTATGTTTATTATGTGTTTTATGGACTAACCAATGGTATATGTTGCTGCCACATTTGATGTGTCTGTTGTTTGTGTTTAGCTGCTGCATTTGGTTGCTATATCTTGTATATATGCATTGTGCTTTTTGTGTTGTAGTGTCTTTGGATGTAGGTTTTAATGATGGTTACATTGCCTATTGAATCCAAGTGCTACTCTTACTAAGCTTCTCAATGAAACTTACTCACCTCAATTCTGTCATTTCAGGTCTAGCTGAAAGATCACATTCAAACTGACATTTGTGTTTTGAGTTCTGATCTGAAATTTCAGGTACATTAACTTCCATATGTCTAGTTATGATCTGGAAAGTTTGGTGATTTTAGGAGCACATTTGGTATTTTTAATGGTCGTACTAATTGTGTTATACAGCAGCTGTTCAGCATCCTATTCTGGAGTCCGTTGTGTCTCAGGCACTCCTGTAACTTGGGCTGTGTATTTAGCTGAGTTAAGACCATTATGTAGTGCATGTATGCGTGTACATGTAGTGTATGTAAGATGAGACAAGTATGTGAACATTTGAGTAATGTTTTGGCTATGTAAGTGATGTGGTGCAAAGCTGCCTAAGTGTGAATGGTGGGCTGCTTACTTGTAAATTTTGTTTTGTCCACATAAAGTTGTTAAAAGAAAGGGAATGTAATTCCTATGTGTACTGGACATATATTGTTAAAATAAAGGGAATGTAATTCCTATGTGCAATGGACACATATGGGATTTGCTTGGAGGGCTTTCCCCTTGTGAATGAAGTGTTTGCATGGTTTGAAAAAATTGTATGGGCAAAATGGTCCAAAAGTTGCCAGAATTTTGAATCTGGACCCAAAGTTTAATATCTCCCTGTGTAGAATGAATCTTGGCATGAAATTTTGACTACACCTAGAGGAAATCTAGCGGGTTAACTGGGATTTGGAATTTATGGATTTAGATCCCTGTAGCCAAAGATATGACGTTGCAAAGTTGGCTAAGTTACTGTTTATTTGGTCAGAATTTTGTAACCAACTTAAAAAATCCATAACTTGGTCCACAGGTGGGCTATTGATGTAAAAAAAAATTGCTTGGTTTGATCTAAGTCTATACTTGATAATGGAGCAAAGAAAACAAGGGGGTATATGGCTAGAATGATACAGTTTATTAGTGGAAGTTATAGGTGCAGTAGCTTGTCACTAGAACTTAAGAAGACTGCCTAATGTGTGGAAGCCAAAACTAAGACTTGTACTAGTGTTTTCCTTCTTATCCGCCATAGTGTGCATAAATGTAAATATGTGTGTTATGGTTAGGTCAATATGCATGTATTTACATAGTGTTACCCACTCTAGGGTAGTCCAGTTATGGTGCCAAAATTGTGCATTTAGACTCCCAGGATTGGTAATGTTCTGTAGGCTATCAGAACACTACCCTTAATGAGCATACCCAAGTGGCCCTCTTGAGCACTATGTAAATACATGCATATTGGTCCAACCATCATACACATATTCACATTTTATGCACACTATAGCAGAAAAGAAGGAAAACACTAGCACAAGTCTTAATTTGGGCTTCCACACATTAGGCAATCTTGTTAAGTTCTAGTGGCCAGCTACTGCACCTATAACTTCCACTAATAAACTGTATCATTCTAGCCNGAAATGCTGGCAGCAATAACACATTAAGGTTAGTCCATAATCATTCAATTAAACATTAAGAACTCACTATGGCAGCCCTCCTCAAGCTATTGATTGGTATTATGAGGTCATTAGGTATTAGTTAGTACTAACTTGGGCTCTAGAAACCCTGAATTTCACTGCCATAACAGAGCACCAAAGCTGTAGGGTTGAAACCCTTAGTGCAATTTCCCCCTTAACCTAAACTTGGTTCATCAAGCTCTTGGCTCTCTTCCAAGCTTAGGATATTAGGTTCATGGATGTTTGGGCATCTGTATTGAACAATAAACAGCCATGAAACCCAGATGAAATCCTTACCTTTTGCTGGAAATTTGATGAACCTTAATAGAACCGAAAATAGGTTTTCTTGCACTCTTTGATGTCTTCTTTGCTTTCTCTTGCTTTCTCTTGATTTCTTAAGGTATGGTGGCTATGGAGGATGGTGGAAAAGGTTAAGGAAGAGTTCCTAGCTTCTGGAAACCAAAATTTATGGAAAATGCCAATGAAATGAAGATTTTTCTTCATTTGTACATCATTTTGACCTTGGTGGCATATATGCAAATTTTTTGAAACTTTGGCCAACGCTTGGACAGATTATTTCCAGCCATTTTGGCTGGGAAAATGACATATTTTGACCTATTTTAACCTTGTTCAATAGTCATTTTCACCTTATAAAAATCTAGGACACTTAAGCACCTTAGTTGTCATTATGCCATAAATGGCAAACTTTGCCTCTTTGAGCACTTTGNCTTACAATTTAGTTCAGAGGTTACTTGACAAACAAGCAATCCTTGAGGTTTTTCTCGGGGGCCAAGTTACCAACTTGGAACACTTTTAAGGAGGTGTTGATCATGCCTTTTACCCCCCACAATACAATCACTATTGTGAGAATTACACAATATAATGGTTTTTAGCCATTATGACACCCTTGTAATTCTCCCATTTTGTGAGGTGGTAACACATAGTGCTCAAGAGGGTCATTTGAGTACGTACACTAGGGGTGTTGTTTTGATGACCTACAGGACACACCAAACCTGGGAGTTTAAATGCACAGTTTTGGCACCATAACTGGACTACCCCGAAGTGGGTAACAAAAACCCTTACCTTAGGCTGTGAAGGCTGATTATAACAAGTGTTGCACTATACACCTAGAAATTAGGGTTTTTCTTGTTCTTGGTGCATCTGATTGCCTTCCTTTGTGATTTCTTGAGAGCTTGAGCTATGGTGGCTATGGAAGCTTATGAAAGAGCTAAGGATGGAGGCTATGGCTGGTTATGGCTGAAATGTCCAAGGAAAGGCAAGAAAGTCTAGATATTTTCTTGGTTTGATTAGTTTAACCTTAACCCTGACTTAGGTCACTATAAGTATGCCTTAAGCAAAGACTTTTTGGGTAATATTTAGCCCACCTTTTTTACCTTAGAAGCTGGAAATAAAAGGCTAGGTTAATGCTAAAAATGGCCATCTTTAACCCATGTCAAAGATCATCCCATCCTTAAGTTATTTTTGTGAACAATTTTAAACCTAGTTGTCCTAGGTTTTGGAATAATAGCTTTTGTTTCTTTTATGCAATTTAGCCTAAAAAACAATGCTTCCATATCATTCAAATCCTTTTAAAACCCTTATTTTATAGTTGTACAATTGAGTACCCAAGTTTTGAAATCTTACAATAAAGTTCATAGGTTACTTGTTAACCAACCAATCCTTTAAGGTTTTCTTCAGGGTCAAGTAACCATTGTGTGGAAATTTTTAAGGAGGTGTATATTACACACTTTACCCATCAAATTCTATTCACTATAGGCAAAATCATGTTATATAATGGTTTATAAACATTATACCTTTATCCTGTAGTTTTCCCATTTGTTGAGGTGGTAACACAAAATGGTAATTTTGCATCTCAAGGTGTTAGGCTAAGTCCTAGGTGTTAAAAATGTGTTTTAAACTTAACCCTTGCCTAGCACCCGAAAATTTCACTAAGTTTTGATGGTTTGACCATGATTTGACCAAAGGTTACTAGTGCTTCAAGACATCCTCTATGTAAGACATGTCAACCTTTGGAGGGGCTTCTCGCTGAATAGTATCTATAATAGAGTAAAATGAGAGTCAGGGGGTTCCCCGAAGTATTACCAGGGAAGAGACTTCTGACACCAAAGTCAATGTCAAGAAACGGAAGTGCGTGAGAGCAATAGGTAGGAAAATGTGAAGTCAGATGATTTACCTAATAGGTAATAGTGTTGTGCCCAAAAGCCAATCATGAGATGATTGTATTTTGCACATTGAGTCATGATATTTTATTAAGGCATTAATCCAATAATTATGTTTGTTATTTTTTTTTTGCATAACGTAATAAACATAATTATAACCTTAGAATAATGATGATCTTAAATATCCCTAGTCTAGAATTATCATGAAGCGGGTTACAATAATACATAACGACTATCATATGTAGAGACTAATATGAGATAGGTAGTCTACATATGGTTGCAAGTTGGAAACTTATGTACTAGACCGACCCACCATGAGAATGCTACATGGATTGTTATATGAGTGCCATAAATGATTCTCATAGTGATCATGGTATATGTAGTCCTTTGACCTAAGATCATCAAGGTTCCCTATATGTAAATCACATACTTTAATACTTCCTTTTATTGCTTGTCACTGAGTGAACTTGAAGGAGGTCATTGGGTATGTCACATATCATGCGGAGGGTTTTGTACGATCAAGATGGGATTTGTCCCTCCTATGTAACGGGAGTGATATCTTCGGGCCCCTTGATAAAGTGAGACTAAGAAAATGCATGGCCATGCTTGGATGAGTTGATATATGATATCAATGTCATCAATTTAAATTAGTCTACTTAGTAATTAAGAAATCAAAATTGGTCTATATGAGAGTGACATATTCCATGTCTCGTGATTAGTCTTGATATCTTGGACAAATGGATAATGGCATATACGGATAATGATCATAAAGGTTTAGTTGAATCACTAACAATCTTGTCACTTGGGTAGCAATAATGTGTTGCTAGACACCGTTCATTGCTTATGATCATAAATGTGATTTATTATCATTGCGAACGTGGTATGGGCCGATTGGGTCACACATATAAAGCCTATTTAGATTATTTGAGTGCATGGGCTAATTTGTTTGGGTTATGGTTCCATGATAATTTCATGTTAATAATTGGCCCAAAAGTTGAGCCATTATTAAGCCCAAAATTAAAGCCTACTCGGATTAAGGCTTTGAAACCAAATAGGCCTGGAAGTTGAGTCTCACTATAAATACATCATATAGTGAGAAATTCGCAAGCCTTGCCCTACCCTCCCAAAAAGTGATAGTCGTACTCTTCTCTTGCTATTCCTTGGAGGATGGAAGCTAGCATTGCGAGTGTAGGAGAAACGCATCTACCGAGACGTGGTGGAGGGGTGGTGATCCTGGGAGGCTTATGTGGATATCATAGAGAGCTTAAACATGTCAACTATTCAGGTTTTGTGATTTAACTCAATAGTTGGGTGAAAGATCTCAAACGAAATTAGGTATGAAAAATTTTGAACACCTGGTTTGCCACATTTCACTTGGATCCTGGAGGGTTTCGGTTATATTCTGCTGCACTTGTTTGGCTCCCGAAACCATACAATAGCTTCCTCCAAGTATATATAGGGCGGTTGTGGAAAGAGCCATTTTTCCCAGACAAGGAAGATTTGGACACATGGATGGCCTAATTTGGGAGGCCTTTGGTACATACCCTAGGAGGGGTGTCTCCAGCTGGCTTAGGGCTAGTAGTGTTACCACCACACAAAAATGGGAGAATTACAAGTGTGGCATAATGGTCAAAAAGCCATTATATTGTGTAATTCTCTTTATAGTGATTGAAGTATGAGGAGTAAAAGGTATAATGAAGACCTCTTTAAAAGTGTTCCAAGTTGGTAGCTTAGCCCCCAAGAAAAGCCTTAAGGATTGCTTGTTTGTCGAGCAACCTATGAACTTTTTTGTAAGGTTTTGGAAATTTGGGTACTCAATTGAAAAATTCTCAAGAAACAGACTTGGAGAGTTATGGGAAGGACATGAATGGTATGAAAGTGCTATTGGAGGACAAAATTGTTCATGGAAGACAAGTTTGGACAAAGGACCTAAATGTCTTAGTGTAAACCTTAAGGTGTTCAAGCTTTTGACTTAAGTCAAAGGGTGGAATTGTGGGGTTATCCCATCATGGGGGAGGCAGCCAAAACTTGATAAATAGTAAAAAATGTTGTGTACATGCGTACTAATGAGTGTAAGACAAAGAAACCATAATTAGTGAGAAGGAAAATGACATAAAGCAAGGTTAAGCTTGTTTTAAGTGTGTTTTGTGCCCTTAAGCTCATTTAAAGCCATTTAAGTGGCCAAATCACTTATCCCTCTCTCATTTTCATCCTCCTCCAGCCCAAGAACACAGCCACAGTTCCTCCATAGCCACCACACCTTCAAACTTGCAATTTATTGAAATTGAAGTCAAGGAAGCACAATTGGAAGCCATTTGATGCTATTGCTTGAGTGCACCTAGGATCATGCTCCACTTTCAACATACCCATCAAGGTAAGGGTTCTCTTGCCCTCATGGATGGTTTTTTGCATTGTCAAACATCCATGGAGTTAGGGCTAAGCTTGGAAGAGAGCCATGAGCTTGATGAACAAAGCTTAGTGAGGGGAGTGCACTTATTGAAGGTCTTGTGACCTAGTGTGAAGTGCACAAACATGGCAGTCAAATGAGGGTTTCTAGAGCCCAAAGTTAGTANAATGACATAAAGCATGGTTAAGCTTGTTTTAAGTGTGTTTTGTGCCCTTAAGCTCATTTAAGGCCATTTAAGTGGCCAAATCACTTATCCCTCTCTCATTTTCATCCTCCTCCAGCCCAAGAACACAACCACAGTTCCTCCATAGCCACCACACCTTCAAACTTGCAATTTATTGAAATTGAAGTCAAGGAAGCACAATTGGAAGCCATTTGATGCTATTGCTTGAGTGCACCTAGGATCATGCTCCACTTTCAACATACCCATCAAGGTAAGGGTTCTCTTGGCCTCATGGATGGTTTTTTGCATTGTCAAACATCCATGGAGTTAGGGCTAAGCTTGGAAGAGAGCCATGAGCTTGATGAACAAAGCTTAGTGAGGGGAGTGCACTTATTGAAGGTCTTGTGACCTAGTGTGAAGTGCACAAACATGGCAGTCAAATGAGGGTTTCTAGAGCCCAAAGTTAGTACTAACTAGTTTTAAAATCCTCCTAAGACCAAGCATTAGCTTGAGAAGGGCTTCCACAGTGATTTGGTTATGTTTATTATGTGTTTTATGGACTAATCTATGGTTATTGTTGCTGCTACATTTCATGTGTTTGTTGCTTGTCAATGGTTGCTGCATTTGGTTGCTATCTCTTGTATATATGCATTGTGGTTTTTTTTTTTAGTGTCTTTGGATGTAGGTTTTAATGATGGTTACATTGCCTATCAAATCCAAGTGTTACGCTTACTAAGTTTCTCAATGAAACTTACTCTCCTCAATTCTGTCATTTCAGGTCCAGCAAAAAGATCACTTTCAAATTGACATTTGTGGTTTGAGTTTTGATTTGAAATTTTAGGTACCTGAATTTCCATATGTCTACTTATGATATGGAAATTTTGGTGATTTTAGGAGCACATTTGGTATTTTTAATGGTGATACTTATTGTGTTATGCAGCAATTGTATAGCATCTTGTTCTGGAGTCCATTGTGTCTCAGGTACTCTTGTAACCTAGGGTGCGTATTTATCTAAGTTAAGACCATTTTGTAGTGCATGTATGCATGTCCATGTAGTGTGTGTAAAATGAGACAAATATGTGAACATTTGAGTAATGTTTTGGCTATGTAAGTGATGTGGTTCAGAGCAGCCTAGGTGTGAATGATGGGCTGCTTAGTTGTAAATTCTGTTTTGGTCACATAAAGTTGTTAAATGGAAGGGAGTGCATTTATTTTTTTTAATGGAGTAGCCTTGGAGGGCTTTGCCCTTGTGAATAAAGTGTTTGCACACTTACGAAATTTTGTATGGGCAAAATGGTCGTAAAGTGACCAGAATTTTGACTCTGCACTTAAAGTTCTATATCTCCTTGTGTAGGAGGAATCTTGGCATGAAATTTTTACCACACCTAGAAAACATCAAGAGGTTGAACTAGGATTTCGAATTTATGAATTTGGAGCCCTTTATCCAAATATATGACATTGCAAAGTTGGCTAAGTTGCAAAGAGGGCCACTTGGGTATGCACACTAAGGGTAATGTTCTGATGGCCTGCAGAACATTATCAATCCTAAGAGTCTAAATGCACAATTTTGGTACCATAATTGGATTACCTTGGAGTGGGTAACAAGTAGGCAATTATGCTCAGATAGCAAATCAAGAGGCATGTGGGTGGCTTCTGTCAGTGGTCTCGAGGGACTATGTGTCTAGCCTTTTTCTTTTGAGGTCCCTTTAGTGTGTTTTGAGGGTGTTACCAAATTTAGACTACTTCTTTGTCTTCTGAGGGTGGTAGGCTTATTTCTAGATGGTGGTGATTTAAGGCCTTTTCCCGTGGACCAAAGGTTGATAGCCCTTCGACTATCACATGCCCCCCTCGAGTCTAGGGAAAACTGTGTCTTCAGCTTAATTAGGCCGAACTTAGACAAAAGAATCTCTTTTCTTATGGTTTTTCCCCACTACTAGGGTATTTGATTGTCTTCCCAATTACTTTAATTTCATGAGTAGATGGATTGCTTTCTTGATTCATGCATTATGGATTTGACAGTTTAGGAGGCATGCCCTTAATTTATGTACTAATTGACACATGTCACTATTTGATTAGTTGTTTTCTACATCAGTTATGTTGGTTATGTCTCTTCGACAGAGGATAGTCAATATGGTGTTTGTCTGCTTGCCTCCCTCATGCTATATATCCTTTTATTTGAAGCAAAAGCTCATTATTTCTCATTTCTCTCTCTATTAGCCTTCTTTTGCTTTCCAGAATTCTTTCTTTCTTTGTAGTGGTTTTTATGGTAGAGCGATTTCTAATAAACTTTCACAGCAGTTTTTCAATTTTCAGAGCATAACTAGGTGGGTGATCTATCTGAGGTTGATTTTCTCTTCTTCTTTTCTTCATTTTCCTCATTTTGAAGTATAGCTTTAGGCTTATGAGGTAGTGAGTATGGGGTTTAGTGTGCCGAGGTTAGTGCTATTGAGGAGAGTTAGAGTTTATCGATTGCTCACCTTGGTTGCACTACTTTGGAGAAAGTAAAGAAGTGGCAGGTGAAGTTTTTCCTACCCCCGTACGTCAAGGTTAAGGTCCTCGAACGGGATGAGTTAAGTTACCGTCCTCAAGAGGGAGAGATAACCATTTTTAGGTCCCAGCTAAAGGCAGGTCTCCGATATCCACCCCCAAAGTTGGTTTCAGACTTTTGTGACTTCCATAGTATAGTTGTCAACCAATTGTCTCTGAACTCCTACTCTTATTTCAATTCTTTTTTGTGCATATGCGGGATTTTTAAGATAGTCCCCCATTTTATATTCTTCATGCAATATTACAAATTGCATCTTGTTTTGAAGGGTTCTTTTTATTTTCTATTACCTCAAGGAACTGGCACTACAAGAAATAGAACATTTAGTACCGATTTTAAGTATCATTTAGTACTAGTTTTAAATAGAATATTTAAGGCCAGTTTTCATCCACTCCACACAACCACACCAATTGTGCCCGCTCCTAAATTATTGGGGATGGTTGGAGAACTGTTACGAAATTTTGGACTGCCTAACCACTCTGAAAGTAGAACTGGTTTATTTGGAGCTCTTAACTATTCCTATATGGTGGGCTGTGTGATTATTCATCAACACCAATTGGGAACGGTTAACTGGTGCAAAGTGCTTCAGTTAGGACACCATTTAGGAGCTGTTAACCACTCCTAAATATAGTTTTTTGGATTTTTTTAGCACTGGTTAACCGTTCCCAATGTTATTGGTTATTTTTAATTATTTTTCTTCATTTCCTTTTCACCCAGTAATGTACAATTATAGTTCTTATGGCTGTAGCTTTTGTAGTAGCTATTAACAACTAGACAAAAAAACAAAAAAACATATTTAAACATCATAAGAAAAGTCATAAAATATATATATAACATCCAAATCTATCATCTTACATAATGTGATATCAAGTATGGTGAATATAATTACTATCAATCCATTAATTCAAACAAGTACAAAAGTAGAATCCTACATTCTTTTACTTATTATCTACCATGCCTAAGGTCAACTCATCTCCTATCTTATTGTCATCGATACCTATGTCGCCACTAGATTGGAAGGACCGGAAACATACATTCCGAGCACCGCTATTGGCATCAATTGCAATACCATATTGTTTACCAGATAAGAAACACACACACACACACGCACAGACATATATATTATTGCAGAAAAAACAAATAAAAATATAAATATATTTAGGTGGTCTCTATCATAGTATATGAAGAAAACATTTTATAAAGAGTAAAATACCTGTCCACATTTACGTGCTATGTCCTATCTTTTCTTCGTCTAGCTATATCAAAAAGATCAATTTGATCGGGCTCTATCCCTTTTTTCTCTTCCTTTAATAACAAAAACCATAACCATTATCAATCATCAGATTGATATAATATGTGACTAAACTCATGCTGGGCTTATCTTACCATTTCTTTGCTTAGTATACCATATGTTTTCTACCCCATTATGTGTCCCCCAACCACATCAACACAAACAAAAAAAAAAAGATATATCCAGAAAGGATCTCAATGGCACACTTCTAGGAAAAAAAATAAATTCAACACTCGTATATATAGTGATTCTTAGTATAATAGATTTTACCATGCCATTAAGACGAGTTGTATGAGAAAGAGAAAATGTGACATTTAGCATTAAACAACCATGTGCTCTAGCAATTAGCACAATCTGAGACATCTGGCATTCACTTAACAAACCTTAAACTATATTTTAGAAAATAAGAGAAAATCCTTTCCGATAAGAATATCCAAAGTTCTAATTAATTACATTGTATATTCTATTAAATAGAAAATAGAAGAGCTAAATTACCGGGGGTGCTAGTTCAAACATGTACAAACATATAGATATATATTAGTTTACAACATATACGTATACATACACACACACACACACATATCTTGTATTTTGTTACTTAGCTCATCACTTGCATTATGTAATTATCAAACAAACAAAGGAGTAGGAAGGTTTAGGCTTCTATATCCTCTTTCCAATCTATTTTATATCAAAATTTCAAGACCACAAAGAATTGCCTTAATTTGAGAAAAATGCTCATCTCACAATAAACTAAAGGCCTAAGAGTCACCCAAAATAACCTTGTGCAAAAGTAGCCCCCACTTGCACAAGAAGGAGCACCTTAAGCTCTTTTTGTTTTTTTTATCTAAGCCAAGAAAATAGGTTACAATATTTTAGACAAGTTTATACCACTGAGAACATAGCAGAAATACAAACCAAAGCTTAGAACTTGTATTCAAACTCTAAAACATAGGTTCAATTCCTTGTGGTAGATTTCTGCAGATTTAGAAGCCTTACAGCCACAAATGCGACTTATGATTCTCATGGCAGAAACCCCATTGATTAAAAAGCCTACACTAGAATAGTAAATGGTTTTGGGCAATAAATTTCCTAGACCTAATTGCGAACATGTGAAAAAATTTAGAAAACCATTACAAAAGAATCCTTATCATCACAACACTTGCAAAAATTCAAATTGAAGAAGAAAAGGAGTCAAACAAATGCTAGGTAACCTATTGACTTCAAAAGATGTAGCCATTATCTGAAGGAAATCAAGAAGAATTAAGTTAGCACTATAGTTTATGAGGATGCTAAAAAGTTGTTCAACAAAATTCTAAAATATACTCAAACAAATTACAACATCATGGTAAGTCAACTTAATAAATGCAAAAAAGTTCATCATCTTTGACTTATCAAGTAAAAGATTGAAGCAGGTCAAAACTTAAAATTAAGCATATGTGAACTGAAAGAGCCTAAATGAACATTTTTTTTCTAATTTTTTTTTATATTTTTCTTCATCATTAACTTCAACCAAGCAATCTATATTCTCCCAAGTACCACCACCAACCATGTTTAGGATAGCCTTTTTTTAGTTCAGGACAACAATCATCTTCACAGGAACAAACAACAATTCACATTTACTTTTTCAACTGAAGACAATGACAGAAATATTCTTCCATAGATCACAATAATACTTGCTCTCCCATATCCATCTTTGCAATAAAACAAAAGTTGTTGCTTATGGTATCAAATATTTTAGTTACTTAAAATAATTGTCTTTAACTAGTAAACTGAGATGGAGCAATCCATAACTACAATATGATTTTCTTGCATTGGTGTAACATTAAGAAAACTCTAAGTTCAGCTACTACCTTTCCCATTCTTTAAACAATGAAGGAAATGGTAGCTTTTCATTAAACAATTTTCTTGTGTTACCTTTCCCATATCTCCAATCAACAAGTTTAGAGGTGAAACAATCATTCCATGGCCAATTAAGAATAATCTTAATTGTTTTTAGAACACTTATGACCAGATAAAACAACACTAACAAGTGACAGCATTTCAAGAACAATCAAACTTCCACATGATTGGGGCCTTATGCTCAAACCAAGCCTTTGTAAAGCAAAATTGTTCGATTCAATACATGCACCAGAAAGCAAAATAATGTCATTTGTTTGAATGATAATAGATAAGAATGTAAAATTATACTTGAAATTCAAATGTAACAATGTGGTTTGAGGACGAGATTGGCTCTTCAAACAGAATGACTAAGACACTAAAGAGCTATGTCATTAGCAAGAAAGGCGGTGATTCTTTTTTACACAACTGTCCTTGGCCCCTACCGAGGAAGCCTGTGAGAGCTGGTCTCACGATGGTTGCAATTGGCTAGCTGTATATGTGTGCGGATTAAAACATCATGATACTAGTTGAT
>KK903223.1:4356-20166 GCA_000696445.1 Aquilaria agallochum
CGTACTACCATCCATGGACACAGCCTATGTCTTCCAGGAACAACAAGTATGCATGAGAAAGCTAGGATATTAGGTTTTTCAGCTGCGTGTTAGAGCATCACCAATAGTTTCCCCATTTTATAATTTTTTTTACTTTAGAGAATATTTGATCTTTTTACACTCCAACAATTTCCCCATATCATTCTCAAAAATAGGGAATGAGACAAAAAAGAAGTGTTCAATCCTTATTCCTGTAGAAACGCTAAAAAAATTTGGTGAACAAAAAAACAATAAATGTTCACGTTGTCCACTCTCTCAAATGGTTGGAAGCATATCAACTCCTTTGATTCTCCACTATATTCCATCATTGCACACATACCAGAAGCAATCCATGAATTCCAATTCCTTTAATTTCAATTCAATCACTCGCTCACACCATAAATGTATTGACTTTACTATTTTTTCGTTCAATCCTTCTCGCCCAATTCCGCCTTTGACTTGGCCACTTTTCTCTTCACTGTGATTGCTTGTTATCCTTTGTCTAGCATTTGTCCAGGAACATGCCCGCACTCTTATGACTCATCCTTTCTTGTTGCTCCCTCTTGCATCAATAGCACATGCACCACAGCTCCCTTTCAATTCCAATTCCTTTCCTTCTTATTATTTGTCCACTGTTTTTTTCCCCATTTGATTCCCCTATTCTCCATCTTCGCTTTTTCCTTCGCTATTTTTCTCACAGTGGCACTGGTTGTCCATTATTTGCCTCAAGTGCATGCCTTCCTCACCCTTATGATTCATTCTTTCCTGTTGTTCGTTCTTGCTTTTCTTTCATGGATGATATATGCAATATTTGAGTTGTTTATTTGTTTCACTTATCAACAAATCAATAGGTGTTGTTACTAGTTTTCATGACAAAGAACTTGGTTCTGATAAGCCAATTAAATCAGGCCCTTGGGACCATTGTTGCTTGCCTTGGTTTCATCTAGAAATTTAGCACAAATAGCATGGGAATAGGTTAAATTTAGGCTAGGTTCTAGACATCAGTGAATTTTAGTTTTGGAGCTCATATCAAAAGAAGGTAAGGTTTCTATTTCAACCTTGACCTGGATCCTTCTATAAATTGTTGTTCTAATTTATGAGAATTTTGAAGGCCTTTTTCCTATCTTGCAGTTTTTGATGAAATTTCATGTTCTTATGTGTTTGAGTGGTTGGCTTTTGTAATTTAGTGAAAGAATTATATGAATCAAGTTGCCGATTCTACAAGTAAAGATTATTGATTATTTTATGTGGTTTAGTTGGTGTTTACTTCTCTTGGAACTAATTGCGTGCTACTTATACGGTTTACTGGTNCTCCCTTTCAATTCCAATTCCTTTCCTTCTTATTATTTGTCCACTGTTTTTTTCCCCATTTGATTCCCCTATTCTCCATCTTCGCTTTTTCCTTCGCTATTTTTCTCACAGTGGCACTGGTTGTCCATTATTTGCCTCAAGTGCATGCCTTCCTCACCCTTATGATTCATTCTTTCCTGTTGTTCGTTCTTGCTTTTCTTTCATGGATGATATATGCAATATTTGAGTTGTTTATTTGTTTCACTTATCAACAAATCAATAGGTGTTGTTACTAGTTTTCATGACAAAGAACTTGGTTCTGATAAGCCAATTAAATCAGGCCCTTGGGACCATTGTTGCTTGCCTTGGTTTCATCTAGAAATTTAGCACAAATAGCATGGGAATAGGTTAAATTTAGGCTAGGTTCTAGACATCAGTGAATTTTAGTTTTGGAGCTCATATCAAAAGAAGGTAAGGTTTCTATTTCAACCTTGACCTGGATCCTTCTATAAATTGTTGTTCTAATTTATGAGAATTTTGAAGGCCTTTTTCCTATCTTGCAGTTTTTGATGAAATTTCATGTTCTTATGTGTTTGAGTGGTTGGCTTTTGTAATTTAGTGAAAGAATTATATGAATCAAGTTGCCGATTCTACAAGTAAAGATTATTGATTATTTTATGTGGTTTAGTTGGTGTTTACTTCTCTTGGAACTAATTGCGTGCTACTTATACGGTTTACTGGTGAATTACTGCACTTTTGAATTGCTTATTGACACTTATAATTGTTGAGCTGGAAGCTTCTGATTTCTTGCATGCAAACTTGTAACCATGCTTGATTATATATTGCCCTAAAGAAAAGGGATTGAAAAGGTTATGTTGCTATCTTTTTTTTCCTTGTTTTTTAAGTCTTAGATATTTGAAAATGATCTTATCAGTAATTTGTCTTACGATTGTGTTTACATCAACTCCATAGAATAAATGTGCTTTCTTAAGCTGGTGACATAAATAGGGATGGTGTTGTGAGCATGGATGAATTGGCCAAACTTTTTTCTCATAATTAAGAAAAGTAAGCCTTGTGCAAATTCATAGATCAATAACAATAATTATTTTAATGCTACCTATTTTCTTCTTTATAGTTATGATTGTGGCACAAAGGGTAATGTAATGACATTGATCTTTGATCACTACATCTCTACTTGCTTTTGAAATTTGCTGTGAACTTTCTTGTGCCACTTATACAAATTTCCAAGTGTTGTTCTCCATAAGTTACACAAGCCTTGCTTTTCTATCCTTATGAGTTTGATTCTATGCTTGTACTACATAAAATCAGTCTAAATTGTTTTGCCTTCTCTGTGGTTCAGTCCTAGCATCAGGATGCCTTCCTAAAAGTCAGCTCTACTATCGCTTAGAAGTCAAATACATACTTGAACATGGAACAATACCAAAATCAAGTAGAGTATAGTGAATCCTTACCAATTTTCTTGCCTTAGCTTTCGGCCAAGCTCAATTCTTCAATATCGAGCTTTGAGTTCAAGCTTACTTTGCCACCTATAGCCGAAAACACTAAATATGAGCTTGATTCTTCAATCCAAGCTCCACACAACAAGAATTTGTGATGGATCACTAAGAACCCGATGCCCTTTGCCAAGAACACATGCCTTGACTTCCAATGGAGACTTTTGACCAGTTTAGACATTCGGCCGATTAGTGGAGCCATGCAAAATTCAGCTAGACGCCACATCTGCATGAAATGGGTTCAATTGCCCTTCTTAGTTTGACTCTTGTTTGCATGGTGCATACAAGTCCCCCCATAGTCCTTTTCACCATTTTTACTACCTAGTTATAAGTATAATTTAGTCCTCTAGCTTTGGTTTCCGTCATCAACAACTAAGTCATTTTACATGCACAAATCAAACCCGATAAGCCTCGGGTAGGTTCACTCATGATATTACCCACTTACTTAGTCAAGTCACTCTGGCCTTAATGCATTTTCATTGTTTTAGCCCTGGGCCGAATACTGAGGTAAGGGTCCTGACAAACATTCATAAGTATCATCCGGGAAATCGGGAACAAGGTCCCACACTCTCAAATGAAAAAATTTAGGTCTTTGATAAACTTTCTTTGAAAAATGCCTAGCTAGGACTACTCATACATGTACAGTTTCACATCCATTCTAATATATGATTACTAACCCTAACCTCTGCTAGCCACAAGAAGATGTGAGTTATACGTGTTATAAGGAATGGCACGAAGAGCCTACATCACAAGCCTTCATAGCTCCCAATTGGAAGCTGTGGCAAAGAAGGGGCCACTAGAGTCCTAGAAGGATCCAACTGAAGAGTCCAAAAGGGGAGCTATGGCCCTAGCCCTGGAGGCCAAGGCACAGAGCATGGAATTGGCCGCGAGGTGGCAAGAGACTTATCTAATGAGGTAAAGTCACTCGTTATTGATTTCTTGAAAGGTAATATAGACATTTTCGTGCAAGTCCCAAAGTGATATGATAGGAATAGATATANCCTCTGCTAGCCACAAGAAGATGTGAGTTATACGTGTTATAAGGAATGGCACGAAGAGCCTACATCACAAGCCTTCATAGCTCCCAATCGGAAGCTGTGGCAAAGAAGGGGCCTCTAGAGTCCTAAGAGGATCCAACTGAAGAGTCCAAAAAGGGAGATATGGCCTTAGCCCTAGAGGCCAAGGCACAGAGCATGGAATTGGTCGCGAGGTGGCAAGAGACTTATCTAATGAGGTAAAGTCACTCGTTATTGATTTCTTGAAAGGTAATATAGACATTTTCGTGCAAGTCCCAAAGTGATATGATAGGAATAGATATAGATGTATCACAATACAACTTGGGGGATTCCATGGATGAAGCCAAACTAACTAAGGCTTGCCCAAATGACATGTATTCATAGTTGTTCATCAATCAACTGGTAGATTCCATGGATGAAATCAAGATCCCTAGCTTCATGGATGCCTTTAGCACTTATCATTAGATTCTAATGACCTTGCTGCTAAAGAAAAGAATGTTTTCACAATTAGGGAAATGGTCTACTACTATTGGCGGATGCCCTTTAGGTTAAAGAAAGTATGGGCCTTGTATTAGTGGGTTATGAATAATTTTTTTTAGGGTTAGCGAGGGATGAATGTAGAGGTCAAGGCCTGTGACATGATCATAAAGAATAGAGCTTTGGAGTAGCACATAGAAGACCTCCAAAAGACTTTCTAGTGCATTTGGCAGTAAAATAAATGCCTTAATCCCTCCAAATGCTTCTTTGGAGTGGGCATAGAAAATCCTAGGGTAAATGGTTCCAAAACGAGCGATTGACATAAACCTTGACAATCCAAAGGCAATTCTGGACATACATAGCCTAAAGAGCATCCCAAGGTTATCAGTGTGATTAACTCCTCTCGAAAGATTTGTTTCTAAAATTGGAGACAAGTTTAGGCCCTTTTTTAATGTCTTCAAAGGTAAGAGACCTTTGAGTGGGATGATTAGTGTCAAAAGTCTCTTTAAGGGGTCAAAGATTACTTGTAGGAACTACCTACTTCGAGGTAGTTGTAGCTTGAGCAAATCTTATTATTGTTCCCTATAGTATCCCTTGAGGTGGTTCGGATAGTGGTAGCATGGGAAGAAGCAAGCCAGCAGTGGCCCATCCTACATAAAATTGGCCATCCAGTAGGCAGAATCCAAATACTTAGTCATCTAGAAGGTAGTCATAGTGCTAGTCATGGTAAGTAGGAGACTAAGGCCCTATTGTCAAACGCATACCATTAAAGTGAGGATTGGTTTGGCTCTTCGTTAAATCACTCAAAATGACTAGCAAAGTGGTGCATGGAATTGAATGAGTTTGACACCCATTATGAGCTCTAAAAGACCATCAAGGTGCAAACATTAGTGGATTTTATCATTCAAATGTATCAAGACCTAGTCGAGGTGAGCCAACCTCTAGATGTTGAGTATTTAATCTTTTGCGTTTATTTACTTTATGTACCTTTATCTTTATTTTACATGGACAGCTAAACGCCCCACTTTTCTTTTTATTTATTATTCTGCACTTTATTTATTTTTTATGTATCTAATTTCTGCACTTTACTTATTTCTTTATTTATTTACTTTTACTGCATTTTTTTTACATGGATGGTTAAACACCCCCCACTTCAGTTACTTTCTTTTTATTTACTTTTCCGCCATGTGAATGATTAATCTTGTTTTACTTATTTATCATTTTTTTATGGCTAGTCAAGAGTCCATTTTACTTATTATTATTACAACCAAGCCCCCCATCCTTATTTTTTTTCATCATTTTAAACATTATTTGGAATATTAAGACACCTATTTCTTTTAAATAACAAAAGTTGACCTTTTATTCCTTTTATTAAAAAAAAATAAAAATAAAAATAAATTTTTATACAAAAAAATATATATAACTAGATGCTCCAACAAAAATCATTGATTTTATTTTTAGATCTATATATTAGATAATTATTTTAAAAAATCTTTCATCAAATAAAAAAAAACAAAAGAATGAAAAATAAAATAATAAAATTTTAAAATAATAAAAATGAAGTTAACATTCGGACCTTTAAAAAACCCATGTTTGGATTATTTAATAAAATTTATGAGAAAAATATAATAATTAATTAAATAATTAATAATAAATGAAAACTAAATTTTCATTAAATTCCATATCCAGGTGATTCGATAGGATCCATGGTTTGGAAAATATCAAATTTTTAATAAAAATGAATAAAATTAAGTACCAGGATAAAAAATCCATATTCGGATAATTCGACAGAATTTATGATATGGATTAATAATAAATTAAAATATTTAATAAATAATTAATTAAAAAAAACTAAGCTTTCATTAAACTCCATATCCGGGTGATTCAATAGAATCTATGGTCTGGAAATATCAAATTTTTTATAAAAATTATACAAATTAATTACCAAGATTTTGAAGTCCATATTAATTAAAAAAAACACATCTGGATGATTCAGTTAAAATTTTTTATTTGAAAATTAACTGAAATTATTTAAAAGCAAGTAAAACAAAATTAAAATCAATTAAGGTACCAATTTTGGGCGTTAAAATAGACTTATTTTAACGTAACCGTACTCCCGAACCTTTGAACTCTCGTAGACCATTTTTAGGTGTGCAATCGACCTAAGTGAAACTGATTGGTGGCAACTCCCAAAAACCCCCACGTTGCCACAGCTTGGCGACTCCACTGGGGAAATACATAAGTTAGTGAGTCAAGCCTAAATGTTGATTTATTTTGTTCTGCTTTGCTTATTTTTATATGGATTCATATGTTATATTTACTTATTGTAAACATGCATTATGCATTCACGACATGAAGCTCTATACCCTAGCTTCCTCGAATCGAACACGTTCTTTCAAAGCGGAATTGGTGTTGTTGTCATTGTGAGACCATGGTCTCCAAGCCTTCACCGGTTTCAAGTAGCGAAATAGTGTATTGCCTCCTGAGACGGATAATCTCTGCATGGGCCTACAAAAAGCTACGACCCGAATTAATCCTTTCCTTACATAAACCCTCGTTGGTAAGTAATTGGGCTGTCACTATAATTTAGTGATGGGATTCAGGAACTACCCTTGGCCTTTTTGATAAGCCACCTTATGCATATAGAATTTCCCACTTAACCATAGAACTGACTATATAATTCCTATCATTTACCAACACCATAAGCATGTCATTGTTATGCCATTTTGTTGCCTTACCCTTTGTTTTCTTTGTGTTTTATATTTATGGCTCTGACTTCTTTTCTCATAATAGCTCATGAGTTATTAATTGATATTTAACTTGTTACTAACCTTGTTTTCCTTTTGTTGTACTTCTATTTTGTGCAATTTTTCTTCATGCATCAAAACCACGTATCAAACTGTAATAACTTTTTGTCTTTCTAATGACAACTAGAAGTCTTGAAGTTCCACGATAGTGGATAATCAAAGTCACTCATTGCATGCATGCATTACATCAATCACATACATGTAAAGTCTAATAAAATGAATCTTACTTTAAAAAGGTAAAATTGGACCTCAACACCGATATCCAACTCTGCTCCAAACAAGACTAATGGCAAAGCAAATCGAAGGACGTCTCACAGATATTGAGTCCAAGATAGAAAGCATGGGTGACCAAATGAAACAATTAATGGAGTTAATTAAGGGGAAAGCAACCCAAATCCCCATCAAAGAGCCACAAGATCCCACTTATCCCCTGGGATTCACCCTATAACGGATCTAAGTTCAGGAAAATCTGTTTTAGGAATCAGGTCCATCCGCTAGCATTCACCTGAAACAAAATACTGCCTATAAAGAAAAGAAGACACTATCAAAGGAAGAAAGAGAATCTCAAAAGCTCGAGACAATAGAGAAGAGACTTTGGGCCATTGAAGGAGGCACTATATTTGGATCTCTCTCGGTGGATGATCTCTGCTTAGTGCCAGATGTTGTAATACCCTCAGACTTTAAGGTGCCAGACTTTGTGAAATACGATGGAACAAGTTGCCCCATCACTCATATTACACTGTTTCTAAGAAGAATACAACCACTCACAAAAGACAAAAAGGTGTGGATAGCACTTTTTCAAGAAAGTCTTACAAAGTCAGCACTACAATGGTATCTAAGTCAAGGTCCAAGAGACATCAAAACATGGAATGACCTCGCTCAGGCTTTTATCAATAACTACAAGCCTGTTATGGACTTGGCCCCGGATCACCAAACTCTCCAGAATATGGAAAAAAAAAAGAAAGAAACTTTCAAGGAGTACGCTCAAAGATGGAGGGACTTGGCCGCACAAGTTTAGCCACCCATGATGGAGAGAGAAATGGTAACTTTATTTGTCCAGACACTGAAGTACCCATATTACGACAAACTTATTGGCAATTCGGCAACCAATTTCTCAGACGTTCTCATGTCTGGAGAAAGAATCGAGCACGGGATTAGGACCGGGAAGATTACTGAGTCCTTTAATGATGCTATGAAAAAATGAGGACCATCCAGAAGAAAGGATGAGGAAGTACAACAAATAGGACGCGGCAGAGGGATTCCTCTTGTCGATGCTGTGGCTACTGGGCCTCGCCTATCCTATCTCACCAATAGGCCCAATAATTATCCTCCCAACAGACCTAATCAATTACGGCCACCTGTTTCGACCCCTCTAGTACCCACACAAAGACCAAGAGAAGTTTTTGCGCCAATTCCTATGACTTACACTGAGTTATATCCAAAGCTCATTGAAAGTCAACTTATCCGTCCAATTCCTACAAGGCCATTCGAACCCCCATATCCAAGGTGGTATGACCCCAACATAACTTGCCCATATCATGATGGCGTTGTGGGTCATGGCCTAGAAAATTGCATAGCTTTGAAACGCATAGTCCAACAATTAATCGAGTCAAAGTGGTTGGACTTTTTCAATGAACCGAATGTCACTCACAACCCATTGCCGCCTCATCAAGCTAAATCAGTCAATATAATAGAGGAACACAGACTGATAAAGAAGTCAGTCAATGACATTACAACCCCTCTTAAGCATGTATATTCATTCCTTGCGAAAGACGGGGTCATCATTGGAAAGCCTTCTCTTGGACATAAAGAAATCAAAGATGAAGAATGGTATGATTTTCATAACAGTAAGGATCATTCCATTCAAGAATGCTCAGAATTTCGTGAGAATCTACAAAGACTCATAGATTCATCCCAACTCAGCATTTTTATGTCAGATAAAGATGTTGATGCAAATGTAATTATTAAAGAGCAAGAAGTCAATGCTATGCCAAGACCACTAGTCATACCAATTCCAAAACCTACTGTCAAGCCTTTAAGGATTCAAGTCCCGACTCCATTCCCTTACAAATCCGATAAGGCTGTTCCATGGAAGTATGATTACACCTCCAACATTACATCAACTCCATTGGAGGTTGGAAGTATGACTAGAAGTGGTCGATGTTATTCGCCGGAGCAGATGGACAAGCTCCAACAAGAAAAGAATACCACAGACCCAACAAACGGGCCTATTAGCACAAATACATCAGAAGAGCAAAGGGTACCTCGAGCGGTAATAGATGAACAAGCTAGCGAGTTTCTCAAACTCATAAAACAAAGTGAGTATAGTATCGTGGAGCAGTTAAACCGACTGCCAGCAAAGATTTCTATACTCTCACTACTCTTAAGCTCTGACGCTCATCGAGAAACCCTTCTTAAAGTCTTGAACAAGGCTTATGTTGAGCAAGATATTTCTGTGAATAATTTTGATCACCTCGTCAACAATATCGCGGCACAAAATCTTATCACATTCACGGACGATGAGATACCAACAGAAGGAAGAGGTCACTCTAAGGCTCTACATATTTCGACTAAGTACAAAGATCGAATTATGGCTAGAGTCCTTATCGACAATGGGTCAGCTCTAAATGTAATGCCACTTGAAACTTTACATAAGCTTAGTATAGACCCATCATATCTCAACAACAATCATATCATCATTCAAGCATTTGATGGGACGAGGAAAGATGTTGTTGGAGAAATAAAGCTACCGATAGGGATCGGTCCCTGTGTCTTCCACATCACATTCCAAGTTATGGACATTAACCCATCTTATACTTGCCTGCTGGGAAGACCATGGATCTATATGGTCGGGGCAATTCCCTCTTCATTACATCAAAAACTGAAATTCATCATTGAAGCAAAATTAATAACAGTCTTTGCTGAAGAAGACATTCTGCTATCTAGACCTGCGAATGCTCAGTATGTCGAGGTCAATGAAGATTTACCTGATTACTCTTTCAGGTCTTTTGAAATTGTTAATGCTACCTATGTCGGTGAATATGGAGAAGGACCGTGCCTAGCATCTCCAAAACAAGTCGCATGGTCGCCAAACTCATGATGAAAGGAGGATACTCACCGGGGTTAGGTCTGGGACAAGATTTACAAGGAATCCCTGAGCCATTGAAAATCTCTGCAAATGAAGGAAAATACGGCCTAGGTTTCACACCAACAAGGCAAGATAAAATGAAAATGATAGCTAAAAAGAGAGAAAAAAGGATTGCACGACTAAAAGGGCATCCTCTAGAGGAAAGAAATCTAGACATCCCTGACATCACAAAAACATTCGTGAGTGGTGGCTTGATTCCGAAAAATGACAATGAAGGCACGCTGACCATCAGCATCAACAAGTTTTTTGAAAGTCTTTCAATTCAGGCAATAATCAGTGATTCACCTGAAAATGAGGAGCTCATTCAACCCTGTAGCCCACGGGATGTGCTAAACAATTGGGAGGTGATAGAACTACCTGTTGTAATCGAGAGCTTTTCAAAGTAATTTAATAGTAAAAACCTCCTAAAGAAAGGTTCAATTAATATGGTGTAGTCTTTGCTTAAATGAACCTTTTAGGATTGCTTTTCATTCCAATAAAGTTGTGGTTTATGCACATTATAAATAAAGCACCAGTTTGCATCCATCTCATTCTCGCCATTTTCTCTTCTTTTTTTTCTCTCTGGCTAATACAGACCTGAAACTCTCTTTGATGACAATAAAAGAATAAACTTTGATAATCCTGTAAACACTGCTAACTCGGATGAAGAAGATCTTCAAATATATCTGAGTTATTAAAAATGATTGAGCAAGATGAAAAAAAAAAAAAGCAACAAGTCAGGAACCAACTGAGACATTCAACTTGAGAGACAGTCAGAATGTAAAAGAAGTTAAGATTGGCACTCTATTTCCTCCTGGAGAGAAAGAAGAACTAATCCACTTATTGAAGGAATATGTGGACGTATTTGCTTGGTCATACCAAGATATGCCCAGCTTAAACTCGGACATAGTGCTACACAAAATACCATTGAAGCCTGGGGCGAAGCCTGTCAGACAGAAGCTACGAAGATTAAAGCCGGATCTGATCTTAAGAGTAAAAGATGAGATTCGAAAGCTATGGGATGCCGGATTCCTTGGATTTGCTAAATATACAGAATGGGTTGTCAACATAGTTCCAGTTGAAAAGAAAGAAAGTGGGAAACTAAGAGTTTGTCAGGACTATCGGCCTTTGAACGAGGCCAGCCCTAAAGATAACTTCCCACTTCCTCACATTGATACGCTGGTGGATAATACCGCGGGAAACTCCTACTTTTCCTCTATGGATGGCTTTTCTGGGTACAATCAAATCAAACTCGATCCAGATGATATGATAAAAATTGCTTTTATTACCCTTTGAGGTGCCTTCTACTATAAGGTGATGCCTTTTGGATTAAAGAATGCTGGTGCCACATATCAAAGAGCCATGGTCGCCCTATTCCATGACATAATGCGTAAAGAAATTGAAGTATATATAGATAACATAATTGCTAAAACTTTCACTGCTGGGGGGCATCTAAATGTAGTGAGAAAACCATTCGATAGACTTCGCAGGTATTAACTAAAATTGAATCCTGCCAAATGTACTTTTGGAGTCTCTTCAGGCAAGTTATTGGGTTTCATGGTAAGCAAGGATAGGATTCGAGTTGACCCAAGTAAAGTCAAAGCGATACAAGAAATGCAACCCCCGAAGACTCCAAAACAAGTAAGAAGTTTTCTGGGTAGAATCAACTTCATAGCAAGGTTCATATCACAATTGACGTCCAAGTGTGAACCTCTTTTTAAATCACTAAAGAAGAACAACCCGATTGAGTGGAATAACGAATGCCAAGAGGCATTTGAGAAAATCAAGCAATACTTATCAAATCCACCAATCTTGGTACCACCCCGATCGGNTGAAACATGGAAAATGGGGTTCGATGGAGCATCTAATGCCTTGGGACAAGGGATTGGAGCTATACTCATCTCTCCAAGTGGAGAACAGTTCCCCCTCACAGCGAAAATCACATTTCCTTGTACCAACAATATTGTAGAATATGAGGCATGTACTATGTGACTCCAAATGGCACTCGGACTGAAGGTATGAAATCTCCAAGTTTATGGGGATTCCGCATTGGTCATATATCAAATAAATGGATATTAGGAGACAAGGGACTCAAAATTGATCCCTTACTAAAAGCTCATACTAGACTTGGCAGGAAAATTTAACAGTATAAGCTTCCATCATCTTCCAAGGGAAGATAATCAAATTTCGGACGCCTTAGCCACTCTAGCTGCCATGTACAAGATAAGCGACCCTGAGCATACTCCTGTTTTCAAAATGAAAATACTAGATTCCCCAGCCTATTGCATGAGCGTGGAGGAAGAATTGGATAGGAAACCTTAGTATTATGATATCAAGAAATACCTCCAAGAACGGGTATATCCACCAGAAGCATCAGAAAAAGACAAGAAATTTTTACGAAGATTGTAAATGGGTTTTCTTTTAAACCTAGACATACTTTATAAGAAAACCCCAGACTCAATGTTACTTCGCTGTGTAGATGCTTATGAAGCACGAAAGATCATGGAAGAAGTTCATTCTGGAATGTGTGGAGCACACACTAGTGGTCATACCATGGCAAGACAAATAATGAGGGCGGGCTACTATTGGCTCACATTAGAAAGTGATTGCATCAATCACGTAAGAAAATGTCATAAGTGCCAAATATATGCCAACAAGATCCAGGCTCCACCTGCCCCTCTTAATGTAACAGCAATACCATGGCCTTTCACTATATGGGGAATTGATGTCATTGGAGCAATCACCCCCAAGGCTTCTAATGGACACAAATTCATTCTAGTTGTAATAGATTACTTCACCAAATGGGTAGAAGCTGTGTCTTATGCAAACGTAACTCAAAAGGTGGTATGCTGGTTCATTAAGAAAGAGATCATTTGTCGCTATGGGTTGCCAGAGCGTAGCATCTCAGACAATGCCACGAACTTGAATAATGCAATGATGCAGACTTTGTACCAACAGTTCAAGATCAAGCATCTCAATTCAGCACCTTATCGACCGATTATGAATGGTGCAGTAGAAGCGGCAAATAAAAATATCAAGAGAATTATCAAAAAGATGATTGTCACTTACAAGGACTAACATAAGATGTTACCTTTCGTGTTACATGCTTACAGAACTTCTATCCGTACTTCTACTGGAGTAATACCTTTTTCTCTGGTATATGGTATGGAGGCTGTACTGCCCATTGAAGTTGAAATTCCTTTATTAAGGGTACTAATGGATATCCAATTGAAAGAAGTGAAATGGGTCAAGGCTAGATATGAGCAATTAAACCTGATTGATGAAAGAAGAATGACGGCCCTCTGCCATGGCAACTTTATCAAAGGAGGATGATCCACGCTTACAATAAAAAGGTTCGCCCACGGCAATTTCATGAAGGTAACATAGTGCTCAAGAAAATTCTACCCATTCAGCATGATTTTAGAGTAAAATGGACACCAAACTATGATGAACCATATGTGGTGAAGAAAGCCTTTTCAGGAGGGGCTCTAATTCTGACAGAAATGGATGGACGAGAGTTACCAAAACCAGTAAACTCAGATTCAGTGAAGAAATACTTTGCATAATGATGAAGTTTACGGACAGAAGGGAAGAAGTGAATACAGGGTTGCCAGAGCTTGTTTGATCAAAGTTGTCAAAGAGAGCGTTCTTCTCTCAGACCTTCATTGTTCTTTATCTGTACCCGAGACTTTTATATTCCCTTATTCATAAATGAAAAACCAATTCTCTCTAGCTCTCTTTCTTCAAATCTCACATTCAACTTTTATATTCCTTTCTCCAAAAAAAAAAAATGAAAAGTCATTTCTCTTTTTCTTCAAACATCATATTCTGGCTGGCCTCAATTGTGCAATAAATTGTGACTTTTGTAGGAAGGATAGTAATAATTAAAACTCAGAAAAAGCAAAGACCGTAGATTACTTCGATAAGCTTTATGAATTAAAATAGGTTAGATCGAGGTCCTGCTTTGCGAACGACACAAAAACATCGGCTAACAGAGAAAAACGAGTAACAAATCTTCGGGAGATGGCCTTGGTGGTTGCCTGGATGATTGCTTCAAAAGTCTTACAATTGAAAATAAGAGAATGATTTTATCAACAAGAAGGAAGCATACTCACGAATATTTCGACAGGGATGACTATCCAAAAGAGGCATAAAGTATGATGCGGGAAAACGTTAAGGAAGTTGAGACCAAAATTCAGGAACAAGTCTAGAAAAACTTCTTTGAATGGGCTTTCAAAAAGAATTGAGCTTTTAAGGCAATGGACAAGAGCTGGGAAGCATAAAGAAATTCAATGATAGTTCGAGAAGGCAATTACAAAGAGGATCCAGTAAAGCAAAGACATGAAGAACTAGATCCATACAAAAAAAATAAAAAAACAAAAAAAAAGAGCCATCAGTTACACATGCTCTGCATTCATGCATTTCACATCATGCATGCATGGCTTTTACATAACAGGGATCCAATGGAAAGCATATCCACGACACGATTACAGTAGTATAAGCTGAGACTTCAATGTCATCAGCTTATTCTAGACTATCACTGGAAGCACAACTACTATGTTGGACTAAGCCGTGTCAAGAACTCAACATTATGAACAAGGATAAGGTAGACAATTTTTCAAAAGCCTGGCAATCGATTCGATAATCGAGGCTACACCCATAAGGATAGGATTGATGTCAGCTTAGTAGAATTTCAAAGATAAGAGATAGCTATGGTCAAGGATAAGGTATACGTCAAGAAATATTATCGTTGACAACTTGTCAAAAGCTGGTAATGGATTCGATAATCGAGGCTTCACCCATAAGGACAGGATCGACGGAATATCAAAGATAACAGATATCTATGACATTAAAATATTGTCAAAAAAATAGGATCCATCTTTCCGGTTAAGTGGCGGATAAGGTACTCCATGACTCTCAAGTCGGTTGTCTCAGTTGCCCATAATAACTGATTCCTTCCTCCCTTCTTTCTTTAATTTCCTCCTAGAAAATGGATCCTACTCTTTCTGCCTTGCGAAAATACTTTCCTTCTCTTCCAATGAACATTCTTAAAAAGATCTACCGAGTTCGCTGTGAACGGCTAAGAGTTTTGATGCACAAAAGAATCCCTGAAGATGTGCGGTGGTTAATCGAAGCTAAGGTTTGTCTGGCAGGTGAACTACCAGATGCATTTTTGTCTCACATGCCCGGCATAGTCAAAAGCTCTTATGCCAAAAAGCGAAGAGTAAAAAGGTTACAAGTCTGTCATAAATGTGGTCGATGGACTTGTAATACTAAATGTCGTTCTTTAGGAATGATCTTCGATAATCGGGAAGATAAAATACGATTCATCAAGAATGGCCTGAGTAAGGATTCATTGGATGATATCCGATTGACTCTTGAGATGCATTCTTGTGGATTAGTGCAACGCGAACTTTTTGGTTTATGGAGTATTTTTCACGAAGAACGAGAGCGTTGTAGTCCCAAGAATCTGACTTTAAAAGACCCTGTTTGCCAGTTTGTAAGAAAACTAGATGGGAAGCAAATCCCCGACTCATAGAAGGTGTTGAAGCCACTACTGG
>KK903223.1:28179-42350 GCA_000696445.1 Aquilaria agallochum
GCCTCAGCCAGCCACCTTTTCTCCCTCTCTCTCTCTCGGCCTCGCCAGCCTTCCCCACCGTCACCACCCTTTTTCTCCTTCGCCTCGCTGCCTTCCTCCTCCTCTTCCCCAGCTCGCCGTCGCCACGCTGCCATCGCCACGGCCGCCACGGCCGTCGCCCTCCATTCCTGCTCGTCGTGCCCCAGGAATTTGAATTTTCTTTTCTTTTGGGTAAAACTCTTGTTTAATCCCATTTTCTTTCATTCAACTCATTAACTTTTTTTTTGTTCTTTTGCAGAATTAACAATAAACTTTTGTGTAATTTATTTATTTGTTCTTTTTATTTTCTTTTTATTTTCTTGTCATTTTTTTTTTCTATGAAAGTTTATACCTCTTACTTTCTGGTGGATGGCCAAAAAGCCCCACCTTATTTTTTTATTTATTTCTTTTATTTATTGTCCTTTTATTTTCCTTTATTTATCTTTATGCACTTTTATTTTTTTATTTTATTTTTTAAGTGAATGGCTAAAAGCCCCACTTTTCTTTATTTATTTAATTTTCTGCAATTATTTACTTTTTGCACTTTTATTTTTTTTAAGTGGACAACAAAAAGCCCTACTTTTCATTTTTATTTACTTTCCACGATTATTTACTTTATGCACATTTACTTTTTAAGTGGACGGCAAAAAGCCTCACTTTTCTTTATTTATTTACTTTCGTACAATTTACTTTATGCACTTTTATTTTTTTATGGAAGGTTATACCTCCTACTTTTATTTGGATGGCAAAAAGCCCCACTTTTCTTTATTTATTTACTTTCAGCAATTATTTACTTTATGCACTTTTATTGTTTTTATTTTATTTTTTAAGTGGATGGCTAAAAGCCCTACTTTTCTTTATTTATTTAATTTTTTGTAATTATTTACTTTATGTACTTTTATTTTTTTTAAGTGGACGGCAAAAAGGCCTACTTTTCTTTATTTATTTACTTTCCGCAATTATTTACTTTATGCACTTTTATTTTTTTATGGAACATTATACCTCCTACTTTTATGTGGATGGCAAAAAGCCCCACTTTTCTTTATTTATTTACTTTCAGCAATTATTTACTTTATGCACTTTTATTTTTTTATGGAAGGTTATACCTCCTACTTTTATGTGGATGGCAAAAAGGCTCTACTTTTCTTTATTTATTTATTTTCCTGTAATTTACTTTATGCACTTTTATTTTTTAAGTGGACGGCAAAAAGCCCTACTTTTCTTTATTTATTTACTTTCCTGTAATTTACTTTATGTACTTTTATTTTTTTAAGTGGACAGTAAAAAGCCCCACTTTTTTTTATTTATTTACTTTCCTGCAATTTACTTTATACTTTTTTATTTTTTATGTGGACGGCAAAAAGCCCTACTTTTCTTTATTTATTTACTTTCCTGCAATTTACTTTATGCACTTTTATTTTTTAAGTGGACGGCAAAAAGCCCCACTTTTTCTTTATTTATTTACTTTCCTGCAATTTACTTTATGCACTTTTTTTTTTAAGTGGACAGCAAAAAGCCCAACTTTTCTTTATCTACTTACTTTCCTGCAATTTACTTTATACACTTCTATTTTTTTAAGTGGATGGCAAAAAGCCCCACTTTTCTTTATTTATTTACTTTCCTACAATTCGCTTTATGTACTTTTATTTTTTTAAGTGGATGGCTAAACGCCCCATTTTATTTATTTATTTAATCTTTTGCGTTTATTTACTTTATGTACCTTTATCTTTATTTTACGTAGACGGCTAAACGCCCCACTTTTCTTTTATTTATTATTCTGCACTTTATTTATTTTTTATTTATCTAATTTCTGCACTTTACTTATTTCTTTATTTATTTACTTTTACTGCATTTTTTTTACGTAGATGGTTAAACACCCCCCACTTCATTTACTTTCTTTTTATTTACTTTTCCGCCATGTGAATGATTAATCTTGTTTTACTTATTTATCATTTTTTTTATGGCTAGTTAAGAGTCCATTTTACTTATTATTATTACAACCAAGCCCCCCATCCTTATTTTTTTTCGTCATTTTAAATATTATTTGGAATATTAAGACACCTATTTCTTTTAAATAACAAAAGTTGACCTTTTATTCCTTTTATTAAAAAAAATAAAACAAAAATAAAAATAAATTTTTATACAAAAAATATATATATAACTAGATGCTCCAACAAAAATCATTGATTTTATTTTAGATCTATATATTAGATAATTATTTTAAAAAATCTTTCATCAAATAAAAAAAACAAAAGAATGAAAAATAAAATTTAAAAAGAATAAAATAATAAAATTTTAAAATAATAAAAATGAAGTTAACATTATGACCTTTAAAAAACCCATGTTTGGATTATTTAATAAAATTTATGAGAAAAATATAATAATTGATTAAATAATTAATAATAAATGAAAACTAAATTTTCATTAAATTCCATATCCAGGTGATCCGATAGGATCCATGGTTTGGAAAATATCAAATTTTTAATAAAAATGAATAAAATTAAGTACCAGGATAAAAAAATAATTCGACAGAATTTATGATATGGATTAATAATTAATTAAAATATTTAATAAATAATTAATTAAAAAAAACTAAGCTTTCATTAAACTCCATATCCGGGTGATTTGATAGAATCTATGGTCTGAAAATATCAAATTTTTTATAAAAATTATACAAATTAATTACCAAGATTTTGAAGTCCATATTAATTAAAAAAAATACATTTGGATGATTCAGTTAAAGTTTTTGATTTAAAAATTAACTGAAATTATTTAAAAGCAAGCAAAACAAAATTAAAATCAACTAAGGTACCAATTTTGGGCGTTAAAATAGACTTATTTTAATGTAACCGTATTCCCGAACCTTTGAACTATCGTAGACCATTTTTAGGTGTCCAATCGACCTAGGTGAAATTGATTGGTGGCGACTCCCAAAAACCCCCACGTTGCCACAATTTAGAAGGCGGTCTTAGTGCTAGTCATGGTAAGTACGAGACTAAGGCCCTATTGTCAAATGCATACTTAGAGTGAAGATTGGTTTGGTCCTTCAGTAAATCACTCGAAATCACTAGCAAAGTGGTGCATGGAATTGAGCGAGTTTGACATCCATTATGAGCCCTAAATGACCATCAAGGTGCAAGCAATAGTGGATTTTATCATGGAGGTGTATCAAGACTTGGTCGAGGTGAACCAACCTTTAGACGCTGAGCCTGAATGGTAATTGTTTGTCTACGGGGCCTTTTACTGGGGGTAAGAGTAGTCCATAAGGGACCTATAAGAATGAAAGCAGTAAGGAAAATCAAGTTTGATTCCCCTATTCCAACAATATGGCCGAGTATGAGGCCCTAATTGTTGGAGTCCTCACGGTGTGGTAGACAAAGGTCAAAGACTTGGTTGTACGTACTATGACTCCCATATTATAATCCAACAAACTGACAACCAATATGACACCAAGGATCCAGTACTCTATAATCATCTAGCTATTGTGAAAGGACTAATCTAAAATTTTAATGTTGTCAAGATTTGTAAGGTGCTCTAGGCATAGAATGTATAGGCAAATGCTTTATGCAAAAGCATATCTATGCACTAGAAGAAACCTTAGAGATCCCTTTGATTAACATTCTAAACCCAAGGATGATCTAGAGGATAAATGAAGGTGGCCCATCCTATGATACTTAGGGATAGATAAATGCTCAAAGAAACTTGTCAAGATGAGAGTAGTTAGATTTACCTTGATTGAGTGAAATTTATAATGACAAAGGTGCTCAACTCCCCTACAAAAGTGCTTGTCAAGCGAGGAAGGACATCAAATCCTTACGAAGATGCAAGAGGGCTTTGGTGGGTCCTATCTCGGTTATACATTTTTAACCCACAGAGTACTCCAACAAAGATAGTTTTGACCCTTACTCCAGAAAACGTGAAAAGGTATCACCCTTTCCAACAAAATGTGAAGGTGCAGAGAACGCTGTCTGAGAAGGTTGAGCCCCTAAACTACCATTGCTCATGCACAATACGGAGCTCAACTTGATAGCTATTTTCCTTGTAGCTCCTGAGCGAGTGACATATTACATTATGGACATAGAATGCTTCATTAAATGGGTGGATGTGGAATCCTTAACATCGATTATTGTTCCTTACATCCAAAAAATTGTGTGGAAGTACATTGTTTGCAAGTTCAAATGCCCTTGAGTCCTTGTGTCTAATGACACGAAGTAGTTCGACAATACCTAGGGAGTTTACACAGGAATGGGGCATCAAGATATGCTTTGCCCCAATATACCATTCACAATCAAATAGCCAGGTAGAGATAAAAAAACATTACTATTAATGATGGCCTCAAGAATAGGCTATAAGGTGCAAAGAAAGATGGCTAAGTGAGCTACCCTTCATCCTTTGGGATTATTGGACCATACCTCAAGAAGCCATAGCAAAGACCCCCTTCCCTCTCACATATGGGATAAAGGCCTTCGTCCCCGTAGAAGTTGCCTAACCTATGCTCATTGTCCAAATCTATGACAAAGTGTAAAATGAGTGATGAATGCTCATAAGTGTATTGTTATTAAGGGTTTAACTCATCATTATATACTTTGAGTATAATTAATTTCTATATTCTAAGCATTTTTCCATCGGGTTACTATCACGCATTTTTACTATTACCTACTTATTATTCATATGCATATTTCACTGTTCATATGTGTATTTTCCTATTCATACACATTTTCACTATTCATTAATATTAAATAATTATTTTTGTTTATGTAGGTAAAATCATCACTTGGCGACCCTTCACAATAAAAATCATATTTGGAGCTGTAGATGTTGGAACTGAGTGATTCCAAATTGATATAAAAGCCAACACATAGATCTTCAAATCTACTTCAATTTGTGAGCTAATTTGGTCGTTTTCATTGCCGAAATCTGATTATAGATGAAACCATTCGTTCTTTCATTTACTAAAGAGCAGTTTCGATAAAAAAATCATAACTTGAGCTACAGATGTCCGATTTGAATGAACAAGCTATCAATTCGAAGCTAAGGAAGAGACTACAAATCTTTTGCTTTGAGGAAGAGTTGATTTAATGTGTACGGTGGTCAAAAAATTAAAAGAAGCTGCAGCCCGCCATTATTGATTTATATTTACCTACATTTTACCATTCTATTTTTACCATTTCACCCACCCCAAAACTCTATAAATAGTCATCTTGGGGGAAGGGTGAAGCACGCCATTTCTTAGGCCTCCTTTATGTTCTTGTCTTATCTTTAGCTTTTCTTCTTTAGTTTTGTTCTAGTTTTCAATACCAAAGCTCTGTCGAAGTGTTTTCTCGTTCTTCTTCTTGTTCTTTTGATCTTTCAATCCATGTTTATTTCATCTTTCTATGTTGTCTACTTTTATTATGGCTAACTAATCTTATTTTTGCTAAGGTGAAAGGGTGAAGTTTTTGGAATAGAGGTTATGATTGATTTGAATGGATCACAATGTTAACGGTATTTTCTTCCTTAATTTATTTAACTTCCCTCCTTGTTAAGTGGGAGTCTTGATTCATCATAATCAATCATTGACACAAAAGCTACTTGATTCCCTCTGTAGAATGTAGCTCTGTCAGCTATATTGGAATCTTGAGTTATTGTAGACAAAGGTTGGCATGATGGATACTTGAACCCATTAGCAAGCGTTGGCATTTTAAGATCAATGAAATTTAATACTAACTAAATTCCCTAATTGGGACCTCCTTTATGTGTGGATCTCAATTGAGTGGTAAGATGGGATAAAATTAATCATAACCGATATACTAAAAGTGGATCCCCTAACCTTAGCTATTTATTTGAATTTGAGTTTTTTTAATCAACACCTGTTCACACCCTTCACCAAGATCTTTCCTTATTAACAAATTTGTAATTTGTATTTCTTAATTCACTTCCCCATGGTTTGAAACTCAGGCTCCTGAGATTTTATTACTTGTGACAACCTACACTTGGGTTACAATTGCTAGAGTGCAACAAGTTTTTAACGTCGTTGCCGGGAAAGTAAAATTAGAGTACAAGTTCAATTTTTTTTCTTTTTGTTCCTTTTTATTTTATTTCATTTTTTTTCATCATATGGAAGGCTGAGCCTCCTACCTCTTCATTAATCATATGGAAGGCTGAGCCTTCTACCCCTTAATTTCTATTAATCTTATATTTCTTAATTTTTTTTATTGTTGAATGGAAGACTGAGCCTCCTATCTTTTATTTTCTTGTTCATATTGCTTCCTTTTTATTTATTTTTCTTATTATCATTAAATGGAAGGTTGAGCATCCTACCTAACTTGTTATTGATATTTATTTTTCTTGTTATATTTTGTTAATGCATGAAAGGTTGGGCATGTACATCAAGTCGTAGACTGGTAAGAGAATATTCATCTTCTTCAAACATGGTTGAACACATTAATGAATAAGAAGATAACCATTCTCTACATAATGACCAAGATCAGCCTTGGACACTTAGAGAACACATGAACCCCATAAGAAATAGCACACCATGATGTCTAATTTTTCCTGCTGATGCATGTAACTTCAATTTCAAACTAGGTATTATTCAACTTTTACCAACTTTTCATGGCTTTGATTCTAAAAATCTATACTTGCATCTGAGAGAATTTGAGGAAGTCTGTCACACATATAACAAACTAAACTATAGCATGAACATTATCAGGCTTAAGCTTTTTCCTTTTTCTTTAAAAGATAAAGCTAAAACTTGGCTATAGAATTTTATGTCAGACTCCGTTAATTCATGGGATGAACTGCAACAAAAATTTTTGAAAAAAAAATTCTTGCCCATAGAACAAATTATTTCAAAAGGTAAATCACTACTTTCACACAAAAACCAGGAGAAACTTTTCACCAGTGTTGGGATAGATACAATTTACTTAACACATGCTCACACCATGGTTTTGAAACTTGGAGATTAGTCTCACATTTTTATGAAGGTTGACACCTAGGGAAAGACAAATGGTAGAAATGATGTGCAATGGAACATTTGAGGATAAAGATCCTAACAAGGCAATGGATTATCTAGACATACTAGCAGAGAATGCATGAAATTAGGACACCGCTGGTACTTACGAAGCTACACGTAAGACTCAATCCCCTGTATCTAGTGGAGGTATATATCATCTTAAGGAAGATAATGATCTTCAAGAAAAATTTCCATCTCTAGCTAGAAAGGTTGAGGCATTAGAAATGAAGAAAACTGGTCATTTAAAATTTGCTGAAGAAATTGTTTGTCACATTTGTGAGACCAATGACCATTCCACTAACAATTGTCCAACCTTGCCCACTTTCAAAGAATGCCTCCATGAACAAGTCAATGCTTTGAACAACTTCAATAGGCCAACCCAAAATCCAAACTCACAAACTTACAATCCTGGTTGGAGAAATCATCCAAATTTCAATTGGAGAAATGATAATAACGCTCAACCTTCACAACCACCTTTGTACACCCAACAAAATTTTCAACAATCTTAAGGGTATGCATTGTATGTTCCTCCTTTTAGGAAAAATCTTGAACAAACATTGCATTCATTCATCGAAAGCAAGAGTCCATCAATGCTCAAACAAGTCAAAACCTAATTGATTTGAAATATACTCTTGCAAAAATTGCATTTGCACTCAACACTCAGGAGAAATGGAAATTTTCTTCTCAACCACAACCAAATCCCAAAGGTCAAACCATGGATCAAGTGAAGTCAATCACTACACTTCGCAGCGGTAAGGTTATTGAAAAATCCATTCCTGATCATTGTAAAGAAGCAGATGAGTCAACTTCTAAGAGTAAAGAAGGGGTTGAACCTATACCAAGTGAAGAACAAGTTGAATCTCCATCGGCACCTCTATTTCCTCTGGCATTAACTATTCCTAAGAAGGTGAATCAAAATCCTAAAATTTTGGATATTTTCAAACAGGTAAAGATCAATATCCCTTTGTTAGATGCATTTAAACATGTACCTTCCTAGGACAAATTTTTAAAGGATTTGTACACAGTTAAAAGAAAACTAAATGTAAAAAAGAAAGCCTTCTTAGCCGAACAGGTAAGTTTTGTTATTCAAAATAACACTGCTTTGAAATACAAGGATCCTGATTGTCCAACAATTTCATGTTTCATTGGAGAACATAAAATTGAGCAAGCATTACTTGATCTTGGGGCTAGTATAAACTTACTTCCATATTCAGTTTACCAAAAACTAAATTTGGGTGAGTTAAAACCAACCAAAGTAACTCTTTACTTGCTGACAGATCAGTGAAAGTACCCAGACAAGTCATTGAAGATGTGTTAGTCCAAGTCGATAAATTCATATATCCTGTGAATTTTATTGTTTTGGACACACTACCAATGGAAATTAAAAATTCAATACCTATTATTTTGGGGCGTCTATTTTTAGCAACATCTAATGCTTTGATTAATTGCAGGAATGGACTGATGAAGTTATCATTTGAGAATATGACGTTGGAGTTAAATATTTTTAACTTGCTAAAGCAGCCACCTGAAAAAGAAGATGAAAGTGAGGAACTTTGCCTCATTGACACTATTGGAAAAACCACATCGAAGAAGGGAGTATCTCTAATCCTCTAAAAAATTTTCTGGTTAATTTATTTGAATCGATTATACAAATGGATCAAGATACATCTAACATATGTCCATTGCTTGATTCTTCACAAGTGAAAGGAAATATATGTTGGAAACCAAAAATTGAAGAGCAAAATAAAATTCACACAATTGAGTTAAAGCTTTTACCCAAACAATTGAAGTACCTAATGTCAGAGAAAGATACTAAATCAAGGGTGATACGCTGGATCATATTACTCCAAGAATTCAACATTGTGATCAAGGATAAAAAGGGTACCAAAAATATTGTCGCTGACTATTTGTCAAGACTGACAATGAATTCAACAATTGATGTTGCACCCATAAATTATTGTTTTCTTGACAAATTTCTATTTTCTGTCACTATAGTACCTTGGTTTGCTAATATTATCAACTTTTTGGTGACAGGACAGATACCAGCTCAATGGAGTATCCAAGATAAGAAGAAATTTCTACATGATGTGACAAATTTTTATTAGGATGACTCTTATCTTTTCAAATACTGTCCTGACTAGATATTTATGAGATGCATACCTGAGGATAAGGTAAAAAGTGTTATTGAATTTTCTCATTTTGAAACATACGGAGGGAATTTTTTGTCAAAGAAAATAGCTGTAAAGATTTTGCAGTCTGAATTTTACTGGCCCTCTTTGTTTAAAGACGCACATGCATTCTGCAAAGCCTTTGAAAATTGTCAAAAAGTAAGATCCATTTCTTCCCGGTTAGACGACGGATACAGTACTCCGTGGCTCTCAAATCGGTTATCTCAGTTTCCCATAATAACTGATTTCTTTATCTCATCTCTCAATTTTTTCTCACTAATGGATTCTGTTCTTTCTACTTTGCAAAAATACTTTCCCTCTCTCCCAATAAATATTCTTAAAAGAATTTATCAAGCTAGATGTGAAAGATTCAGAGTTTTTATGCACAAAGGCATTCCTAACAATGTGCGATGGTTAATTGAAGCTAAGGTCCGTTTAGCTGGTGAAATTTCAGATGCATTTGTGCCCCGCATGCCTAGCTTAGGCAAAAGTGCTAATGCAAAAAAAGAAAGAGTAAAAAGGTTACGCGTCTGTCACAATTGTGGTCGATGGAATTGTGATACTAAATGTCGTTCTTTAGGGATGATGTCCAATAATCGAGAAGATAAAAGAAAATTCATTAATAGTGACCTACGTAAGGAATTTTTAGATGATATCCGATTGACTCTTGAAATGCATTCTTGTGGATTAGTGCAACGTAAAATTCTTGATTTATGGAGGATTTTTCATAGAGAATGAGAACGTTACAGTCTTGGGAATCTGACTTTAAATGATCATATTTGCCAGTTTGTAAGAAAACTAGATGGGAAGCATATCCCCGACTCATAGAAGGCGTTGAAGCCGTTACCGGACGTAAAACTAGTGGAAGATGTGAGCCACAATCACAATTACTGTGCATTAATGTCTTTTTATTTTTATTTTTTTTTCTTTTACAGGTTGTCAATCCTTAATAAATAATGAAGCACTGTGGAAGAGAGCAATCGGACTTCTGGATCTTTTTATCTTGTCTTTTAGTTTTACTGTCAACATTTCCTTTATTTTGCTTTAAGTTATTTCAAGTTTTTCATTTTCAATAACTACCATTTCAAGTAATCTCTTCTTCACTCTTCTTCTCTATATTTTGGCATTGGAGACAATGTCTTAATCTGGTTGGGGGGAGAGATAGTTGTCACATTTTTTTTCTTCTTTTAGGATAGTTTTTCTCATACTGATATTAAAACCATTGGACAAAGCCCTTAGTTTAGGATGGCTGAGTAAGGAGTAATCTTACTCTTGAGACGCATCCTATTAGACATGCTAGTCATAACATTTTTTTAGTAGGTTTTTGAACACGTACAAGATGACACACTCACTAGTAATCTATATTTTCTACTTGAAAATTTCTATGCTTGGTGATGAAATTGTTGAGGTGATGAGCTACATTAAAGTTTACATGTTTGAAATCTTATTTCACATAATAAAATTTTATTCACTTTGACAAGGGATTAGGATGTTTAAGTTATGAATTACTGATATTTTTACACATGCTAAAAATCTTTATTGTCTTTTCGAATTCAAAGAATACTCCAACTATGCGGCTATTGGGACTTCTAATGAACCATATCTTAGCTTGATTTGAATAAAAAAACTTGAAAAAAAAACACTAAGTGTTGAAAAGACTTGTAAAATGAAAAAAACAACAACAACAACAAGCGATGTTCGCTCTTGGAAAGGGCTGCCTATTACCGGGTTTCTCTAAATAAGGCTTGAGCCAAAGTTAGAAAAAAAAAACCTTTTATAGTGTAATAGTGTAAAAGACCGCCAAAGTGATAATTTTGAATTAGATTTGTTCTGATAAGCCGCAAATATTGGTATGATTTACTGAAATCTTTTAGACACTCCTCATAGTCAGTCACACACTTATTACACTCAGTAACTCATAATCTTTCACACTTTTCCCTTGTTTGAGTAGTTGAAATGCGCATAAATCATTATGAAATTTTTATTTTATTTTCAGTACTATAATTTTGATGCTTATTACTTCAATGGTTTTTAATCTATAGTATGGGGATTGATAGTAGAAAAAATTACTTGAAACTTGAGTATTCATTGAGTACATCGCCTTACTTGCTAGGGACTAGCAAGAACTTGGTTGGGGGGTGTGATGAATACTCATAAATGTATTGTTATTAAGGGCCCAAATCATCATTATACATTTTGAGTATAATTAATTTATATATTCTGAGCATTTTTCCACTGGGTTACTATTCACGCATTTTTACTATTCATATGCATTTTTACTATTCACCAGTTAATATTCATGCGCATATTTCACTGTTCACATGCATATTTTCCTGTTCATACGCATTTTTACTATTCATTAATATTAAATAATTATTTTGTTTATGTAGGTAAAATCATCACTTGGCGACCCTTCACGAGAAAAATCATATCTGGAGCTGTAGATGTTAGAAGCTAACACATAGATCTTCAACTCTGATTCATTCTGCAAGCTAATTTGATTTTTTTCATTGCCAAAATCTAATTATAAATAAGACCATTCATTCTTTCATGTGCTAAAGAGCATTTTCGGTAGAAAAATCATAACTTGACCTATAGATGTCCGATTTGAATGAGAAAGCTATTGATTAGAAGCTAAGGAAAAGATCTACAAATCTTGTGCGTTGAGAAAGTGCTGATTCAATGTGTACAATGCTAGAATAATTAAAAGAAGCTACATCTTGCCATTGTTGATTTGTATTTACCTACATTTTTCCATTCTATTTTTACCATTTCACCCACCCCAAAACTCTATAAATAGGCACCTTGGGGGGAAGGTGAAGCATGCCATTTCTTAGGCCTCCTTTATGTTCTTGTATCCTCTTTAGCTTTTCTTTTTTAGTTTTGTTCTAGTTTTCAATACTGAAGCTCTATTGAAGTGCTTTCTCGTTATTCTTCTTGTTCTTCTTTTGATCTTTCAATCCATGTTTATTTCATCTTTCTACATGTTGCCTACTTTTATTATGGCTAACTAATCTTCCTTTTGCTAAGGTGAAAGGGTGAAGCTTTTGGTATAGAGGTTATGATTGATTTGAATGGATCGCAATGTTAACGATATTTTCTTCCTTAATCTATTTAACTTCCCTCCTTTGTTAAGTGGGAGTCTTGATTCATCATAATCAATCATTGGCACAAAAGCTACTTGATTCCCTCTGTAAAACATGGCTTTGCCGGCTATATTGGAATCTTGAGTTATTTTAGACAAAGGTTGGCATGATGGATACTTGAACCCATTAGCAAGCATTGGCATTTTAAGATCAATGAAAGTTAATACTAACTAAATTTCCCAATTAGGACCTCCTTTATGTGTGGATTTCAATTGAGTGGTAAGATGGGCTAAAATTAATCATAACTGATATACTAAAAGTGGATCCCCTAACCTTAGCTATTTATTTGAATTTGAGTTTTTTAATCAACACCTGTTCACACCCTACACCAAGATCTTTCCTTATTAACAAATTTGTAATTTGTATTTCTTAATTCACTTCCCTGTGGTTAGACACTCGGACTCCCGAGATTTTATTACTTGCGACAACCTTACACTTGGGTTACAATTGCTAAAGTGCAACAATGAGCAAGGCCTCTAAGAAAATGTGGCATCTTAAAAGGCTTCCTGAAGATGATGGGATTTGCCTAAAAGCTTTCAAGCGAAAGATGGTTGACATCCACAATCGAAGGATTAGACCAAAGGAAATAAAGGTTAGTGGGCTTTATTTGATTAAGGTAAAACATTCCAAATAAAATTCTTGGACAAATTGGGAGAGGCCCTACATAGTCACTATAGAGCCTCAGAATGAGTTATTTTAGATTAAGAAGGCCACTAAAATGATATGTTTAACGCTCTTCATTGAGATAAACTCAAGCCTTACTACTCTTAGCATGAATTATTACGTTTTTGTTTACTTATGTTGGATAAAATAACACCTATATACCTGACGTACAGTTCCAATATCAATGTAACTGTAATGCCCTGAAAATCCTGAGTATATAAGTCTCAGATTATGAAGATAAAAAGGGCTCAGAAAATTTTTCTGAAAAGGGAATTGAGCTCATTGAGCTCGGGAGACATTATTTAGGTGAGGAATTGGGTTTATGTGAGTGTTGGACACTTTTGAAATTAAGCTTGGCTTAGGCCAAGAATATTAGTGATGAAATGGTGGAATTTAAAGTTAAGGTACTCAATTGCATCAAGGGATTTTTAGTAGTTGGGCTCAATTGCCCAAAATCAGAAAGTTGGAGGACTAAATGGGGAATTAGGCCATTTTAAAGGCCTAGGATGCCTTGGCCAGCCATGCCCCTCCATTTCCTAATATTTCATGGCACCTCCCTTCAAATCCCATTATTTTAATCCACCTCCCATCCTTAGTCAAGACTTTGGATTCTTTCTTCACCTACTTTTGACTTTTTCTACCAAACTTACCTAAAAGTCTTTCAATTAGTCTTCTTTTCTTTTAATCTTGTCTCCCACTCATTCCAAGCACATTATTCACTTCATTTACCTCCTCATTTCCAGTCACTCTTGCTCGCCATTCATTATTGTCTTCTCTCACACTTAAACACTCAAAACACACTCCAAACTCTCTCTTTCTCTCATCAAAATTTGGCCATGTTCTTTTCTTAAGATTCTAACTCTTTCTTTTCCTCTAAAATTCATCCATGATATATTATTGGTAGCCATGAAGTTCAACCAAGTTTTCTTGGTATTCTTAAGCTTGCAAAGCCATCCAAAGCAAGAAATCAATTGAGATATCGAAGAAAAATCAAGTAGAAATTCCAGCCATGCTACCATTTTGAAGAAATTTGGCTAAGTTCATGTTTGAACTTTCTGGAAGATAAACCAATTATTCTTGGTATTTATGAAGTGTTAGAAGCCTACAAAGCAAAGATTAAGTGAAGGTTTCCAAGCAAAGAAGAAAATTCGGCCAAGTATGTTCTTGGCATTGTGAAGCTCT
>KK903224.1:0-39147 GCA_000696445.1 Aquilaria agallochum
CCCAGGTTTTTGTTCCCAGCAATGCCGGGCTTGGGTGATTCAACACTTTGTTAACCGAATATGCTAACTCAGGTGACTTCCCCATCCTTGGGCCTCCGAGGTACCATTCCAGTGTCGCAGTGTTTTTGCGCCTGGGATTCATTCGGCCGGGAGTTCTTTCTTTTGGGTTTCGCCTATACTCGGTCTTCGTTGGATTTCCCTTTTTCTGTTTCTAGACTTTCGGCAATAGTCTGCTGATGCCTGGGGTTATATTGCCCCTCTAGACTTGTGCGCGATGCAGTATCTTTGGAGTTCGGCACATTTTCCCGTTTACTCTATTCCGTCTGACGTCGCGCGGGGGTGAATCCTTTTTGGACGATGGTAGTGTGTCCGTTGGAGTAGGATCATAGCCTTTTGCCTGTTTAATATCAACGCGTAGGCGTCTTTTCAGGGTAGTGGGCTTGGTGTTGCTGTTTGAGGAACAACAACCTTTCTTTAGCCCAAACTCTTTTGACCGGGGGGGGGTCTGGACGGCACCGAATCTACCTTTCCCGTCCATCATGTTCCGAAGGAAAGCACGTCCTTTGGGTGTTCATCCCACTACTCTTTGTTTCCCCCTGAGCTCTTGGGTCACCCCTAGTCCCCTCGTCAAAAGGATTGAGAGAGGAGACTTTGGCTCGACATTTGCACACGAACATCTTCGGCCTATCCACTGCAGTATTTCGACCACGGTGACGCGTGGGAAATTATGCAGGAAAGCCACGGCGATATCCGGAGGATGATCATCCCCGGGATGGGAAGTCCCTGTTCCTTAATTATTCGGCCGCTGGGCGAGTCTCCGGTGCGGACGGGGGCCTCAGGGAGCCTTTTGTCCTTAGAAAGCTGAGTTTTTGACCGCAGCTGCCTGGAAAATTTCCCACAGACGGTGCCAAATGATGGCGTCGTGTACGCCATCGTTTGTGTTCCCGACCGTGGCTCCACGACGGGGGTGACAGGGACTTCCTGTGGAATGTCATGGGTGGCCGTCCGATGGTGGATAGCGGGGGCCGTAAAGGATTTCCGGTGCTGGAGAGAGCCGGAAGANTCAGGGGGACGAATGGGGAACTCTCCCCGGGGTGATACCGTCTCTCCGGGGTTACCCACTCTTCCGAAGTCGGTTCGTTCGTCCTCTAATGGAGAGGCGATATGGCAATTTTCCGAGGTCGGTACGATGGGGCTTCCGAGGTCATATATGTCAGGCGTGTGGCCCCCTCCTCCGAAGTCAGTGGTCAGGGCGATAGCACTTCGGCCATCAGTAGCCCTTCGGCTATCATCATTCTCATTTCCCAAACAATGTAGCCATTTTTACCCATGTTCAAACTTCCTAGTTAACATTAACATAAATAAGCAATAAATAACTGAATTTAACTATTACCTTAGCAATATTAAATGCAAGCATTCCATGTCTTAGCCAATGTCTCAGCTATCTTAGTTTTAGTCTCTTCTAGGTCTTGCTATAGTAGCTTGAGTAATTCCCTACAATTGATCATTTAACACATAAATGAATCATTCATAGGCGAAGATTAAAAATTTACCATGTGGTTTAATTAGATAAACTAACTCTTCAACGGACTTATTTAATAACTGACCCTTAATGTTACTTATGCTTCAAATTTTGCTCCGATCACTTGAAACTCGATTTTTATTATTTATTTTACCTAAAAAGAACTCAAAACCACTAATTGCAGTGACTTAGAACTTGAACAATGCTGGAAGTACATCATGAACAAATCCAAAATTTAAATATGTAAACCAAATTTGATCAATTCATTTAGCCATAATTCTTTTGCTTGCCCAATATTCTTCTCTTACTATGTTTTCTTAATTCTAACAATTAACTTAAAAGAAAGGGTAAATGACACCTATTATCCCTAAACTATCCCAATGTTGCTTAATCATTCTAAAACTATAAAATGTTGCCTAATTGTCCCAAAACTATGCAATTTTTACCCAACTTCTGTCGCTTTTTAATGACTGGCATGCTGTAGGACAAGTCCAAAAAATGGGTAGTTTGAGGATGATGGTGCAACAATTAGGTAGTTTAATGATGATGATGCAACAATTCATAGTTTAAGGATGATTAAGCAACATTGGGCATAGTTTAGGGACAATTAGTATTACCCACTATAGGCTAGTCCAGTTATGGTGCAAAAATTTTGCATTTAAACCCCCAAGTTTGGTATGTCCTGTAGGCCATTAGGACAACACCCTTAGTGTACATACCCAAGTGGCCCTCTTGGGCACTATGTAAACACATGCATATTGGTCCAACCATTATACAGATATTCACATTTTATGCACACTAGGGCAGCAAGGAAGGAAAACACTAGCATAAGTCTTAATCTTGGCTACCACACATTATGTAATCTTAGTAGATTCATGTGCCTAGCCGCTGCATTGGAATCTTCCTTAAAAATTGTATTAATCTAGCCATTTACCCCTGTGTTTTCTTGATTCTATTATCAATCAGAGTCTTTAGAAAACCAGGGAAACAATATTTACATCAATAGCCCACCTAGGGATGAAGTTATGGATTTTTTAAGTTGGTTACAAAATTCTGACTAAATAAATAGTAACTTAGCCAATTTTGCAACAACATATCTTTGGGTACAGGGATCCAAATGTATAAATTCGAAAGCCCATTCAAACCTCTGGATGTGCTTTGGGTGTGGTGAAAATTTCATACCAATATTCAGTTTACAAAGGGAGTTATAGTACTTAGAGTGCGGGGTCAAAAGTTTGGTCACTTTATGACCATTTTGCCCATACAAAATTTTATAAGGATGCAAACAATTCATTCACAAGAGGTAAGCCCCTCAAGGCTATTCCATACATGTCCAAGACACCTAGGAATTACATTCCCTTGTAGCTAGCATCTTTACATAGCCAATACAAAATTTACAAACGAGCAGGCCATCTTACACACATAGGCAGCCTATACATACCATCAACATGCATAGCAAAATAGCCCATAATTGTTCACATACTTGTCCAAACTTTACATTCCATACATGTACATGCATCCATGCACTACAAAATTTTCTTAACTTGGCTAAAATATACACCCTAGTTATATGAGAGCTTCAGACACAATGCACTGCAGAAATAGAATGCTGGACAACTACTGCGTAGTACAATAAGCACCATCACTAAAAATTCCGAATGTGCTCCTAAAAACATGAAAAAGTCTAGATCACCACTAGATACATGGAATTTTAAGTACCTGAAATTTCAAATTAAAACCCAAACAAAAAAGGTCATTTTGAATGATATTTATCTACAACACCTTAAAAGGACAGATGTGAGGGGAAGTAAGTTTCACTTGGAAACTTAGTAAGGAGAACACGTAGGTTCTTAAGTCATATTAGCCTTGATATTACCTGCATTAAAAGACACTGAAACACAAGAAACACAATGCCTATATTGAGAAAAAGGGAAGCAAATGCAACAGCCAAACACAAACAACAAACACATGAAATGTGGCAGCAACAGTATCAATGGTTAGTCAATAAATCATCTAATAAACATATGCAAATCACTATGGCAGCCCTCATCAAGCTTAAGCATAGTCTTAGGAGAGTTTTAACACTAGTTAGTATTAACTTTGGACTCTAAATACCCCAATTTTGCTGCTATCATTGTGCACCTCACACGAGGCCACAAAACCTTCACTAAGTGCCCTCCCCTCACTAAGCTTGGCTCATCAAGCTCATGGCTCTCTTCCAAGCCTACCCCTAGCTCCATGAATTCTTGAAAATATAGTAACATTCCATGAGAGCAAGAGAACTCCTTACCTTATGGGTAGGCCAAAATTTAAGCTTGATCCTAGGTGCACCCAAGCAATAGCACCAATAAGCTTCCAATTGTGCTTCCTTGACTTCAATTTCAACTAATTGCAAGCTTAGAAGTATGGTGGCTTTGGAGGAAGTATGGAGGTGAGGGGGCTACATTTCCTTCCTGCTAAAGGAGCCCAAATGTGAGAGATAAGGATAAAGATGGCCGCTTATATCGACTTAAGTGCACAAACACACTTAACTAGCCTTAACCATGCTTTATGTCATTTTCCTTGCTACAAGACCATGGTTTCTTAGCCTTAATTCCTTAGCACACATTTGAATTCCAAAGCATGATGTCTCCATTTGACTTAAGTCAAAGAAATGAACATCCAAAGGCATAGACTAGGACACTTTGGTCCTTAAAGCCCTTTATGTTTTCTTTGTCCAAAATTATCTTCTACAAGCCATTTGGTCCTCAAGTAGTATTTTCATACCATCCATATCCTTCCCATAACTCTTCGTAGCTCTCTTTTGAGAGTTTTGCAATTGAGTACCCAAATTTCCAAAACCATACAAAAAAGTCCATAGGTTGCTTGACAGACAAGCAATCCTTAAGGCTTTTCTTGGGGGCCAAGTTACCAACTTGGAACACTTTAAGGGGGTGTTGACCATACCTTTTATCCATCACACTTCATTCACTTCGGCGATAATTACACAATATAATGGTTTTTTACCATTATACCACACTTTGTAATTCTCTCATTTTGTGAAGTGGTAATAATTAATGTCATGTACCCTAAAAGAAAGAATTCTCATTTATAAAATAGCACCAAAGATGAACAAAAATTAGAAAGAAAATTGAACAAAATAACATTTTCTACATTTTTCATAAATCATAGCTTAGGTTCCTTAACAACCAAGCTTGTTCTAAGCTTTCCTATGCTTGATTCATCTAACAAGCAAGTAAAAGAATCAATTTAAACAATGCTTACAGCACCTCCACCGTTGAACTAATCCTAGAAAATTAAGAGGAATATAGACCATCTACTTACTTGCAAAATTGAGCTTAACTCTTACTTCTCATGCAAGAACATCAAATTTCTTCACTAATCCTAGTAGAATTTGAATTTAATTTAGTGGAATAAGCTAGTTTTTAGCTTGGCTAGAGCGTCAACGGTTCGGTCATGGAGTTTCTAAGGATGAGAAACAGGTTTTAGGTGGGCTGAATGGAGAAGAAGCTGATTAGGTGGGGTTAGTCACAATCACTGCCTCACCTACACTTGCCATGCACCTGGTGCCCAATGTGTAGGGATGGGCGTGGACCTTTGCTCCGGTGGAGCTCCAATCTGATCCGCTCTAGTGGATCGGGCTTTTTAAATGATCCATTTATTTTGAGACGGATCGGATCATGATCCATCTTGATATTTTACAAAATGGGGCGAATTTTGGAGCTCTGGTGGAGGTCCAATGGAGCAAGGGTTTAGCAAATAAAATTTAACCCCTGTTCGTATCCTTCCTTCGATTGACTGGTTGTGCTCGAACCACACCTTCGTTGCTCTCCCTCACAATCGATTCGGCCGTGCTTCATCTCTTTGAAATCTCTTACCTCTCCCCGCTGCCTGTTCACATCCTTCTTGATCTCTTCCTGGTACGTCCTAACCCCCTCTCTCCGCTTCTCCCGTTAATTATTATTCTGGGTTATTGTAATTGTTTCGATTCAGTAATTCCTTGTTTTGATTTTCCTTTTGGTGGTTTTCTGAGAATGTGGGTTTTTTTGTACTTTTCTAGTTGCTTTTTTTGTTCACTTGCATTAGTAATTTGCATCTTGTAATTTCCAGACAAGTAGACCTATATAAAAGAGCGAGCCATTTATCTTCCATTGGTTCAGGTATAAGTTGATGAAGAGGATTTAATTAGCACCCCTTGCCTTGTTGTTTCTGTCTTTGTGGCAATCTAGTAATTTGCTTTATTTGATTAATTTTAGACTCTAGTAGTCTAATTCATCGGCCATTAGTTGTAATCCAAGATAAATATAGCTAGTAGTTATATATGTTTATGCTTTTTCTCTGTCTGAGAACTTATGCTTGACCACTGATAAGAAACTTGTTGCAGTTTAGGATAGCCAAGTAGAAAATCGAAAGAGATGTGGTACTTAATCTGGAGCAGCTACTGTACAAATAGTTTGGTGGGTCTACTAAGTGATGTATGACAAAAATGAGCTATGCCCGTTCTTATGACAGAAGAGCAAGGTAAATGAATAACTTCTTTTTTGATCTGTGGAAACGAATAACTGCTGTGTCTCTGCACTTTTATTCACTCTTAATTTGTTCCAGGTGGGATGCAGCTGCAAGTGATGTTTCACTCAATAGAATGAATCTTCCTGCAAGTGATGTGCGGAAACAAATCATGTTGCAAAGTGCAAATTAGTGCTAGATTCTGTTTGGTGGATGCTTAGGTTGGTTATATGCATTTTTTTTTCTACCGTAATGTGATTCATCGTTCATAACTTAATAAAAAAAAAGCATATGGTTGAGATAAAACAAATCATGTACCGTAATGTTAGATGAACTTCCAGATTGGCCTTAAGGCCCCTACTAATCTGTGGAAGGTGTGGCAGTAGATCCTGTCTCTGTATGTATAGCAGCCAGCTGGATTAGGGGACTGGTTATTTATTTTTAATTAGAGTAGGCAATTCTTTTTTTTCATTCTTTGTTTTTTATTTCAAACACATTTTTTATTTGTTGGTCATGTTAGAAGTTCATTTCTGCATTTCTGCAAGTTGACAAAAAGAGTGATTAGCTTTTGAGCTTTTCAACAAACCAAAGTTAACCTCACATCTGTTCTGCTTGCATATTGGTGTAATCTATTCAGATGGAAATAATCATCTTTTCCCATACAAAAGATTGCCCAATCAATTCAGCCCTCTTCATTGAATTGGGACATGTTTCGATTAATTTTGTCCCATATGTCTAAACCTTTCCGTCCTGTGCCATGAGATGTGTCAGTCCATGCTTCGAGCCTTCTAGGGTTTGTTTATCTAGGATTCTGAGTTCTGGTTGTGGTCATCAATAACCTCTTGTATGTGTCGTTTGAACGACATCTGATATCATTATCGCTTGCTTGTTTGCAGGAGGTTGATCTATCTCTCTGTGTTGATGCTTCTAGGTTGTGTGGAGTTGTGCAAAACCAGTGCTTGACTTTGCTTTCATGTATTGTCCCCCCTCTTTTATTTAACATTCAGAAGAGCTAGATAGCGATGTGTCTGTGTTTCCCCATTTACCAGCTTGTGGTTAATGCTGTGCTTAACTTCTCAGTAGTAAGTTTTCCCCCAAAAAATAATCAGAATAAAAAATAAAATTCAAATAAAACATGAAGATTTTAGTTAAAAGAGTTTGACTTGTATCTCATATTCAGTGTTATAGATATGAAGGGCATGTTTTACTAAAATTGCTGAATAAAGAAGATGTGAGATCTTTGAATCAAATCTGTCTGGCGTGTCCTCGTGTATAGACTAAGGATGTTTATCTGATCGAGAAAGAGATTTAAAATTGGGTGAGTGTACAGGGTACAGAGAGCCAAACATGCTCTTTCCAGTATTCTTTAAAAACAAACATAATTCTTCCAATTCAAATTAAAAATATATGGGGAAACTATATTTTCCCCTGAGCTTTGGTACTAGTCGCAGTCGTACTCTCATATTTAGAAACCAACCCACACTTGCTTGCCCTACAAGTGACCAGATCTTGGGCAGAACCTGTATCCTTCTGCTTTAAAAGCGCTTGCAAACCGTGAATCAATATCTGTTTGTATTAGCATTTATTTGAAGCAAGCATTCTTTGTTTCAGGTGAAATAGAAATGGATTCGGACTCTACATCTCAAGCAGATAACAATGATATGAATCCAACCTCACAAATCCCAATTGGCGAAGATGAGATATTAGCACCAACTACAATAGGGAGTGGAAGTGGTACGTATACTGCTAGTAAGAGTAAACTTAAGTTTCATGTTTGGTAGTTCTTTACAAAACAAGAAGTTGGTGGAAATTGCTGGGCAATATGCAATGGTTGCAAGAGATCATTTGTTGGTGGGCCAAAAAGTGGGACATCCCATCTAAAAAACCATATTGATAGGTGTCCAAATAAAAAGTTCAAAGTTGATATGAATCAAGTTATGGGGTCCAACAATCAAGCCAATGTTAATGAGAAAATGACTTTTGGGAACTATACTTTTGATGAGAAGACAACAAAAAGAGATTTAACTCAAATGATAGTTCTACATGAGTATCCATTATCTATTGTTGATCATGTTGGATTCAGAAAGTATTCTAGCACTTTGCAACCACTATTTAAAGTGCCTTCTAGAAGAACAATAAGGCGTGATATTCTAAGGCTCCACAAGGATTTTAAAAAGCAAGTGATGAGTTTCTTGGACACCAATGAAGGAAGAATTGCTATCACAACAGACATGTGGACATCAGACCATCACAAAAAAGGGTATACGGCAGTTACTGCTATTTCATTGACAACACTTGGAGTATACAAAAGTGCATCATCAGGTATATTAAATATTTTGTATAATTAACTGGTTGTTTATATGCATGTTTCTTATGAATTGTATATTAAATACTTTGTATGTAGATTTGAATATGTTCCTGCTCCACATACAAAAGATGTGATTGTGAAGCATTTGATGGATTGCTTGCTTGATTGGAATATTGATAGAAAGCTCTCTACAATCACTGTTGACAATTGTTCTGTGAATGGTGGTGTTGTTAGGGACTTGGTTAGCAAAATCAGTGATGGCTCTTTGTTATTGAATGGAAATTTTTTCCATATGAGATGTTGCGCACATATATTGAACCTTATTGTCAAGAGTGGTTTGGATGTTATTGAAGATTCTATAGAAAAGATTCGTGATAGTGTCTTGTTTTGGACTGCTTCCCCAAAAAGAGTGGAAAAATTTGAAGAGCTAGCTCATCAATTGAAAATTCCAATGAATAAAAAGTTGTCTATTGATTGTAAAACACGTTGGAATTCAACCTATTTGATGCTTGTGATAGCTATAAACTACAAGAAGGTTTTGGAGCGATGTGAAAAACGTGACATTGAGCTAGGGTATAAAATTGCAACATCAGAAGTTGATTGGGATAGGGCTGCTTTGATTTCAGAAAAACTAAAATTGTTTTATCTGGTTACCGAGAAGTTCTCTGGTACAAAATATCCTACAGCCAACTTATATTTTCCAAATCTTTGTAAGATTCGGTTGGCATTAAGGGGATGGATTTTAGACCCAAGTCCCTTAATTTCTGAGATGGCAAAAGATATGTTGAGCAAATATGAGAAGTATTGGGCAGATGTACATGGAATTATGGGTGTTGCTGCATTGTTGGATCCTAGGTATAAGAGAGTTTTGCTCAGATATTATTTTGAAAAATTATATGAAAAAGAAAAGGTTGATGAAGAAGTTGAAAATATTGTGCAAATATGTAGCAATTTGTTGAGAGAGTATGAAATGAATGTGTTTCAATCACCTGTTGCTAGCACTTCATCTGTTAGATTGGTTGATGAAGAAGAGAATATTGAGGATGTTCCATTGGACTATGATACTTATGCCTTAATGAATAGGCAAGGTAGAAGTGGAGGAAGGTCGGAGTTGGAATGTTTTTTGGATGCAGACGTGGTTCCAAGAGATCCTAATTTTGATATTTTAGATTGGTGGAAAATCAATGGTCCAACGTTTCCTGTCTTACAAAAGATTGCTAGGGACATCTATGCTATACCCGTTTCTACTGTTGCTTCAGAGTCCGCGTTTAGTACAGGTGGGAGATTGGTGAGTCCTCACCGTAATAGGCTGCAACCTATTATGGTTGAAGCATTGGCATGTACTCAGAATTGGTTGCAAGCAGAGAATAAGGGTATGTAAATGTTTCTTTTATCCATTATTTTTTTGCTAGGTTAATTTGAAATTTTTTTTTATTATGTGCAAATAATTTTTATTTTTAATTTGTAGTTCTATGGGAAAAAATACTCTCTTCTCCCCAAATTTTTATGGAAGATATTGAAGAATGTGATAAATCTGATAGCAGTGATGATGAGGATTTGAATGTTGCAGATAATTAATAGGTAATGTTTATTTGTTACTTTTAATTTCCTTTTTGTAGTTTGTATTTATAAAAAAAAAATAGGCATGTTGTTTTCCTAAAATTTGTTATATTATTAAAAAATACATCGTTTGATGTTCAAGCTTGCAGTAGTTACTCTTCATTTGCTTGCTTTAGTTTTTAACTTGATTAAAAACCAGTTACTCGTCTCAGTGGCTTTCTATTGTTTCGAAATAGGTTGTTGAGCATGGTCTTGGACATCTGCCTTTCACAGACAAACAAATAGTTATACCGATAGGTATTCGTGATATGAAAAAGAAGATTTGTCTTGAAATGACAGTCATTATCTTCACCACCACAACCACCACCACCATTTATGCCTGCCTCACATCCTTATAGAGATTCTGGGAAGTTGATGTATGTTATGTCTGCGAAGTTGATTCATGTTATGTCTACTTATCTAGTGCCTGGGAAGGAGAGAATGAGAGATAACCATGCTACATTAATGATCTCTCCTTTTCTACAAATACCATTAAAATGGTAGTTTTGTATTTTTAAACAATGAGAACTGAAAGTGTTTGGCAAGTGTGTATATATGGTTTAGCAAATGAAATGTTTCTCTGTAAAAAATTATGTTGTCCACCATTTGCTGTCGTTCCACCTTTCCTTATTTGACAGGAATCAGAAATGTTCTACCATATTTTGAGATTTTTTTTATTCATTTCAGGGTCTGTTTATACTGGAGTTGATTTTTGCAAGAAATTGTGTGGAGTTTCTATTGTGCGAAGGTGAGAGTTAATTAGGTTATATTTTCATTTTCAGAAAAACTAGTATGAAATGAGACCCTCTATTGGTTGCTATAGTGATGTAATTGTAACTTTGTTCCTTCCCCACTATATCAACGTGGATGTTTGACCTTGACTCTTCATGAATACTTGGATGTTGTTTAATTCTTCTACTTATTCAGCATTGTTTATGTTGCAGCCACTGTTACTTTGATCACCGGGATTCAGAAGAGGGAGAGGAAGAGTAGTCTTAATGCCTTTAATTTATCAGTGGTCCAGTATGCACTTGGTGTGTAATTGGTTGTTTGTGAGGTTTTCTTAATTAGCTGAACTTGTTTGGAGACGTGTAATTTAGCACTGCCAATGTGGAGTCAAAGTTTGGTTGCATTTTAATTCTACTATTTTTTTTTCTACCGTTACTGAATTGTCTCTATAAAAAAATATTTGAAATAGCTATTTTTGTGCATATTGAAAATTATATTTTTGCGCATTTCTTTGTCTCTATAAAAAAAATATTTGAATAGCTATAATTTTTTTTAATTATCTATCAAAATATTATGAATTGGATATCTATGGATCATCCATGGATATCCACAAGTTAGGTGGAGCGGATCGTGAATCGATCCATAAATAAGTGGGGCAGGTTGTGGATTGATCCATAAAGAAGTGGATTAATAGTGGATCACTCCATGGAGCGGGTTGATCCGCTCCATGCCCATCCCTACCTATGTGGCTACTTTGGAGAAAAAAGGGCACCTGCATACAACAAGGTGTAAATCTTAGCACCTAATCAAGCATTTCGCTATACCTAATTCCTTCACAGCTTTAATTAAATGCCAAGTCTCCAGCTTTCTGAAACATGCAATTTCATCCCAAGATTTTTAAGGGTCACACTTAAACTACCTATAGACAATCTAGTCAACCTAAAATTTTATAAAGATAAAGCGTGAATCATGAAAAATTGTGGTCCCTCAAATTCAATACTTTCTCATGTTCTATCCAATTGTGCAATAAAAGTGGGTCACTATGTGGGATGACCAAAATACCCATCGTGGCCTAGTTTGTCTAAATGACCAATTTTATTCAGTTTTAATTGCGATACCATATTAAACTGAGAATCTAGCTTGCAAATATTACCTAAGAGTAATAATTACCAAAATAACCTTGTTACATTGGTAATTTGGGTCCCCCATAAATATGGTCATTGCAAGTGCTGGCCTATTGGGGTAGGTGGGTGTGATGGTTGTTGTGCCTGTGAGTAAAAGGAGGAAGATAGACGTTGGATGTCTGGAGATAGAAATTAGAATAAGTAAGAATTCAGGAATGTTAAAATAATGTTAATATTACTTATTATACTAATATAGTTAGTAGGCTCATTAGGCTCAACAAAAGTTCAAGCCAAACACTATTAAACTTGAGATTAATTCATTAGGAGTTAGAACTAAAAGTTAAACTCAACTTTGGGTTTGTGTTACCACCTCACAAAAATAGGAGAATTACAAGTGTGTCACAATGGCTAAAAACCATTATATTGTGTAATTCTCACCATGGTGATTGAAGTGTGGTGGGTAAAAGGTATGGTCAACACCTCCTTAAAAGTGTTCTAAGTTAGTAACTTGGCCCCCAAGAAAAGCCTTAAGGATTGCTTGTTTGTCAAGCAACCTATGGACTTTTCTTAAAAGTTTTGGAAATTCGGGTACTCAATTGCAAAACTCTCAAGAAAGAGACTTGGAGAATTATGGGAAGGATATGCATGGTATGAAAGTGCTATTGGAGGATGAAATTGCTGATGGAAGACAAGTTTGGACAAAGCAAACACTAAAGGCATTAAGGACCTAAATGTCTTAGTGTAAACCTTAAGGTGTACAAGCTTTTGACTTAAGTCTAAGGGTGGAATTGTGAGGTTATCCCCCCATGGGGGAGGCAGCTAAGACTTGATAAATAGCCAAAAATTTTGGGCACATGTGTACCAATAAGTTTAAGACAAAGAAACCATAATTAGTGAGAAGGAAAGTGACATAAAGCAAGGTTAAGCTTGTTAAGTGTGTTTTGTGCCCTTAAGCTCATTTAAGGCCATTTAAGTGGCCAAGTCACTTATCCCTCTCTCATTTTCGTCCTCCTCCAGCTCAAGAACATAGCCATACTTCCTCCATAGCCACCACACCTTCAAACTTGGAATTGATTGAAATTGAAGGCAAAAGGAAACAATTGGAAGCAAACTAGAGCTATTGCTTGGATGCTTCAAGGATCAAGCTTGATTTTTGCCCTACCCACTTTGGTAAGGGATCTCTTGCCTCATGGGTTGTTTTTTATATTTTCAAGCTACCATGGAGCTAGGGCTAAGCTTGGAAGAGAGCCATGAGCTTGATGAACCTAGCTTAGTGAGGGGAGTGCACTTATTGAAAGTTTTGTGACCTAGTGCGAGGTGCACAAAGATGGCAGTGAAATGAGGGTTTCTAGAGCCCAAAGTTAGTACTAACTAGTGTTAAAATCATCCTAAGACCAAGCATTAGCTTGAGGAGGGTTGCCACAGTGATTTATTTAAGTTTATTACATCTTTTATGGACTAATCTATGGTTATTTTTGCTGTTGCATTTCATGTGTTTGTTGGTTGTGAATGGCTGCTGCATTTGTTTGTGATCTCTTGTATATACGCATTGTGGTTTTTGTGTTATAGTGTCTTGGGATGCTTTTGTTAATGATGGTTACATTACCTATTGAATCCAAGTGCTACCGTTACTTAATTTCTCAATGAAACTTACTCCTATCAATTCTGTCATTTTAGGTCCATTAGAAAGATCTCATTCAAACTAAAATTTTTTATTTGAGTTTTGATCTAAAATTTAAGGTACATGAATTTCCATATGTCTAGTTATAATCTGGAAATTTTGGTGCTTTTAGGAGCACATTTGGGATTTTTAATGGTGGTACTTATTGTGGTGTACAGCAGCTACCTAGCATCCTATTCTGGAGTCCATTGTGTCTTAGGAACTCCTGTAACCTAGGGTGTGTATTTAGTTGGGTTAAGACCAATTTTTAGTGCATGTATTCATGTAGATGTAGTGTATTTGAAATGAGACAAGTATGTGAACATTTGAGTAATGTTTTGGCTATATAAGTGGTGTCATGCGAAGCTGCCTAAGTGTCAATGATGGGTTGCTTACTTGTAAATTCTGCTTTGGCCATATAAAGTTGTTAAAAGAAAGGAAATGTAATTTCTATGTGTAATGGACATATATGGGATAGCTTTTTCGGGTTTTCCCCTTATGAATGAAGTGTTTACACACTTATGAAATTTTGTATGGGCAAAATAGTCACAAAGTGACCAGAATTTTCACTCTACACTTAAAGCCCTATATCTCCCCGTGTACAGTGAATTTTGGTATGAAATTTTTACCACACCTAGAGAACATCAAGAGGTTCAACAAGAATTTAGAATTTTTCAATTTGAAGCCCTGTAGCCAAAGATATGATGTTGCAAAATTGGCTAGGTTGCTGTTCATTTAGTGAGAATTTTGTAACCAACTTAAAAAATCCATAACTTGGTCCATAGGTGGGCTATTGATATAAAACAAAATTTTGTGGTTTTCTCTAAGTCTATACTTGACAATGGAGCATAGAAAACAAGGGAGACACATGGCTAGATTGATACAGTTTATTAGTGGAAGTTATAGGTGTAGTGGCTGATAACTTAACAAGATTGCCTAATGTGTGGTAGCCCAGATTAAGACTTGTGCTAGTATTTTCCTTCTTTGCTTCTAAGGTGTGCATGAAATGTGAATATGTGTGTGATGGTGGGACCAATACACATGCGTTTACACAGTGCCCAAGAGGGCCACTTGGGTATGCACACTAAGGGTGGTGTTCTGATGGCCTACAGAACATTACCAATCATAGGAGTCTAAATGCACAATTTTGGCACCATAATTGGACTACCCCAGAGTGGGTAACAGTTTGGGATTCATTAGACATAAAAATTGTTCTCGAGCTTGAATAGTTTGATAAAGGCTTAATTCATTTCCCACCCCTATATGAGAGGTTGCAGCATTTTTGTTTCCTATTCAGAAAGCTTGGGCACACCGATAAAGATTGCGAGATGCCTAAAGAGTCTACCTTATTGGCACTATATCGGGACTAGTGAAGGGCATTGCCATTCAAAAGATGAGCCTATTTGATGTTTGGTAAAGGAGGCCGTACATAATCAAAGAAAGGTAAGGTGTTAGGCAACACAACATAGGCGAGTCTAACACTAGAACTAGTGCTGATATGGATGGAGTTCCTGATAGCCAAAGGGCTATCGCCTGCAAAACCCTTCTCCCTTGAAGGAACCTAACACCATCCTCAGAACTTTATAACACCAACCTTGGAAGAATCTCTCCACCACCCTCGGTGATACATATAGCCGACTCTAGAAAAAAGGCTCCTCCCCACCCTCACATTTGCACACTACCAACCTTGGCATTATAGGTCCACCATCCTCGATGAAGGGGGCCTTCCTGAATAGCCCTAGGTGAAAATCATTACCCAAAAGGGTCTTGAACTTCCGAAGGGGTCTTACAGAGAAATGACAAATACGGTTAGGGAACCTTTGACAAATAGGCCTTGCACCCACCGCTACCCTTTGTCTAGCTGAACACGTGTCATGATCTGGAAAGGTTGTGCAAAATGGCCTCCTCCCTCCACCCTCCTATAAACACTTAGGAGGCTCCTTCGTAAGGACAACGAGACTCTTTCTTTCTTACTCTTTGCTCTTAAAAAATTTCTCTCCTGTGTACTGACTTGGGTGTCGGAGGCACCTCCCTTGGAAACACACTCTGGGGAGCTCCTAACCCCCTTTCTTCAAGATCTTTCAAACACCTTCTCATCGGAACTCTCTCTCAGGCCCGACATGTCCTACAACAAAGATGCTGCCAAGCATCAGTTCCAAAGGTAATGATGAATTATGGGTTGAGTTGATGATGAGAAAGGAAAGAAGGATTCAGGAGATCTGGATAGAGTCTCAGTTGGAATACAAGAGCAAGGAGCCATGGTTCCCAGGAATAAAGTTGATGGAGATCCTTACTTGACTAACAAGGATAGGGAGGTTGACAAAAAGCTAAGGGATGTCCATGCTCATTTTAAAGAAAAGAAGATGGCTTGGCCCTAGGTGAAAATGATCATGCCATTATGTATGATAGGTGAATTGAACAAGTAAAGCTCATGTGGGCAAGGAGAGTAGGTTACCTTAGTGTCCAACCAAAAGCTCGAAGGATACTTTAGACATGATACATTTTTCTAGGAAGGCTATGACATGGAGTAGGTAAGTTTGAATAAAGGAGGGGTTGCCAATTCTAATACATTAGGACAGGCGTGCAAGGAAAATGGCCGTATGTTAAAAAGTTAGAACTTGATGATATCGAGGTTAATGTTTGTCCAATCAAAAAGAGGTGTGTAAGTGAGATGCACTGCAAAATAGTAGTAACTATGTGGAAGCCCAACCGAGAGCTATGGCAGCCATTTTTGTGAACTACCATGTAGTGGGACACTCACTGTCAATTTGAATCCTATCTAATCTCTTAACGCAAGAAGTTACTATGCTAGCATTTCTTAGCAAAACATGGCTTTCCCCATCTTAGTTGGAAAAAGTGAAGCTAAAGTATGGTTTTCATAATATATTTGTTATGAGTGGCAAGAAAAAGTTAGGCGGTATTGCTTTCCTTATGAACCATGAAATAGTTGCTAGCTTGTTAAGTTTTTTAGAAAAACATGTGGATCTGGGAGTCAAAATTCTACCCAAGACACCTAAATGGATAGTCAGATGCTTTTATGTAAAACCAAACTAAACAAAGTAGAATTATGGGCATTGTTCAAAGCTCGCTAGAGGAGAAGCTCTTTACCTTAGATATTGGGGGTGACTAAAGATTTTTTTCAACTCTAAGAAAACAGGTGCAGATGTGACAGAAGATTGGCCAATGGAAAATTTTGCTAAGGCTATGTGCTTGTCTGCCCTAAATGGTATTTTTTTCTCAAACATCATGCTCTCATGATATATTTGTAGCAAGGCATTAAGAAATCTATGCCTCATAAGCATTTCTAATTAGAGGTAATGTTGTAGAGGGAAAAGGATTGCGTGGGGATTGTAAGGATAGCTTGGTGAGATAGAGGGGAACATGAAGGGCTTAGGGGAAATACTTTGATGATTGCCCAGGTGCTAGGTGTCACAGGCCGTTACCATTAATCCCATCCATATCAAAAGGGACCCCAAGAACATTACACTAATTCAGTGTTAAGCCTACGTAAATTTGTCCCTTAGTAGGCCTGTTAGTTAATTAAATCATTAATGCAATATTGTTTTTTACAATGTCTCATTATGGCTGTAGCTCAAAAACCACAAAAATAATTTACACACACAATGTAGCTAGCCAGCATTTTAAATATATGCATTTGTAAAAAAACTTATTGTTGTGCACTGTCGATGTCAGGGCCCAACTTACCCCCACCCTAAACCATCTTAAGAGGCTTAAGATGAACTAGTTATTTTTAATGACCAAGCTGGATTATTTATTACTTAATTGATTTCATATGGTGAATTAGGCTTTGTGTTACCCACTCCGGGGGTAGCTCAATTATGGTGCCAAAATTGTGCATTTAGACTCCCAGGATTGGTAATGTTCTGTAGGCCATCAGAACAGTACACTTAGTGTGCATAGCCAAGTGCCCTTCATGGGTACTATGTAAACACATTCATATGGGTCCAACCATCACACACATATTCACATTCCATGCACATGATGGCAACAAAGAAGGAAAACACTAGCAAAATTCTTAATCTTGGCTACAACACATTAGGCAATCTTGTTCAGTTCTAGTGACAAGCCACTGCACTTGTAACTTCCACTAATAAACTATGTCATTCTAGCCATGTGCCCCCCAAGTTTTCTTTGCTTCATTATCAAGTACAGACATAAAGACAACCAAGGAATTTTGTTTTACATTAATAGCCCACCTATGGATCAAGTTATGGATTTTTAATGTTGGTTACAAAATTCTGACCAAAGGAATAGTAACTTAGCCAATTTGCAACGTCATATCTTTGGCTACAAGGCTCCAAATTGAGAAATTATAAATCCCAATTCAACTCTAGATGTTCTCTAGGTGTGGCCAATATTTCATACCAGGATTCATTCTACAGAGGGAGATATAGAAGTACAGAGTCAAAATTCTGGTCACTTTATGACCATTTTTCCCATACAAAATTTCATAATTGTGCAAACACTTCATTCCCTAGAGGAAAGCTCTCCAAAGCTACCCCATATATGTCCATTACATATAGGAATTATATGCTTATCTTGCAACTTTATGTGGCCAAAACAAAATTTACAACTAAGCAGCCTATTATTCACACTTAGGCAGCTTTGCATCACATCACATACATAGCCAAAAGATTACTCAAATGCTCACATACTTTTCTCATTTTACATACAATACATGTACATGCATACATGCACTATAAAATGCTCTTAAATTAGCTAAATACATAGCCTAAGTTACAAAAGTGCCTGAGACAATGGACTCTAGAACAAGATGTTGGATAGCTGCTGCACAACATAATAAGTACCATTACTAAAAATTCCAAATGCGCTCCTAAAATCACCAAACTCTCCAAATCAGAACTAGACATATGGAAGTTAATGTAACTAAAATTTTAGATAAAAACTTAAACCACAAATGTAAGTTTTGAATAAGATCTTTCTTCTTGACCTGAAATGATAGAATTGAGGGGACAAAGTTTCATTGATAAACTTAGTAAGGGTAGCACTTGGATTCAATAGGGCATGTAACCATCATCAAAACCTTCATACAAAGACACTAAAACACAAAAACCAAAATGCATATATACAAGATATAGCAACCAAATGCAGCAGCCATTCACAGCCGACAAGCACATGAAATGCAGCAGCAACATATACCATAGATTAGTCCATAAAACACATAATAAACATAACCAAAACACTATCGCAGCCCTCCTCAATCTAATGCTTTTTCTTAGGAGGATTTTAACACTAGTTAGTACTAACTTTGGGGTCTAGAACCCCTCACTTCACTGCCATCATTGTGCACTTCACACTAGGTCACAAAACCTTCAATAAGTGCACTCCCCTCACGAAGCTTGGTTCATCGAGCTCAAGGCTCTCTTCCAAGCTTAGCCCCAGCTCGATGGTTGCCTGAAAATACACAAAACACCCATGAGAGAAAGAGAATCTGTACCAAAGTGGGTATGCCAAAAATCAATCTTGATCCTTGAAGTGTCCAAGCAATAGCTCTAGTTTGCTTCCAATTGCTTTCTTTTGCCTTCAATTTCAATCAATTGCAAGATTGACTGTGTCATGGCTATGGAGGAAGTGTGGCTGTGTTCTTTGGGTAGAAAAGGCCAAAAATGGGGGAGAGATAAGTGAATTGGCTACTTAAATGGCCTTAAATGAGCTTAAGGGCACAAAACACACTTAAACAGGCTTAAGCTTTGCTTTATGTCATTTTCCTTCTCACTAATTATAGTTTCTTTGTCTTAAAATCATTGATACACATGTGCCCAACATTTTTGATGCACTTACAAGCCATAGCCGCCCCTCCTTCAGTGGGAAAACTAGAAGTTGCTTCCTTTGACTTAAGTCAAAGACATACACATCCTAAGGCCTACATTAGAACACTTAGGTCCTTTTTGCCTTTTTGTGTTTTCTTTATCCTTAGTTGTCTTCGATGAGCAGTTTGGTCCTCCAATAACACTTTTATACCATTCATATCCTTCCCATAACTCTCCAAAGCTCTTTCTTTAGAGTTTGTAGTTAAGTACATAAATTTCCAAAACCTTACAAAAAAGTCCATAAGTTGCTTGACAAACAAGCAACCCTTAAGGCTTTTCTTGGGGGCCAAGTTACCAACTTGGAATACTTTTAAGGAGGTGTTCATTATACCTTTTACCCCTCACACTTCAATCACTATGAAGAGAATTACATAATATAATGACTGTTTGACCATTATGCCACACTCGTAATTCTCCCATATTTGTGCGGTGGTAACACTTTGACTCCCAGGATTCTTAATGCCAATTTGTTATTTACCTACGTGGGAATCTCAAGCTTTTGAAGGCTTAATAGGTTTTACTTAGCTTTACCCAATTGATGGAATTTCCACAATTGAAATTACTTAGGTGGTTTATGAATGCATATGGGGTGCTTGAGCATGAGTGTGTGTCTTAGTGTCTTTAGGGGTTTATTAGGACCTGCCAAATGCCAAACATACACACACACCCAAGCATACATACATGCATACACATTAGTTTAATAGGTTCCAAACCATGCATGCATTTTTGCTAACATATCATACTTAGTGCCTTATGGCTTACTGGAGCCCAAAAATACATACAAGGCATAGGTAATGTTTCATTCTAAGGCCTACCCCCTTGCCCTCAGTATATACAAATATGTACAGGCTAAAATTTGCAAATGGGGACTACATGGCCAAAAATCATATACACCAAAAGTTTGATGTACCAAGTGTCGTGCATCATAAACCACTTCGTTCAAACTGTCTCTAAGCCCATTGTGACCTTCAATTCTACTTTGACTTGACACTTAGGCCATAGTTCTCTTATTCCAATATTGGTCCTAGCTCATACCACCATGGAGCCAAATATAGCCCATCCAGGCCTACAAACACAGCAACAGAACACAATCATTAATTCAATTTGATGAATTTTCCCTACTTCCTTTTTGTATGCCATAAATTTTAGTGTATACTTCTCTATAAATTTTAGTGTATACTTCTCTATACATAGACCTCTCTTAGAGGTTCCCTAGCCCTTCAATCTTCCACTTCTTTACCTAAAATAGGCAAAAGAGGCCATGTGTTATAGCCCTCCTAGCGGAATGCTCAGGGAACCAGGTAAATTCATAAATCCTTAGTTTAAATGCCTTAATTAAAGGTGAATTAGCAAGAGCAAGTAAGTTATCCAAGGGTTAGTTGGTTCCAAGCAGTATGGCAATGGGTTTGCTTGGGGGCAAAATGGTCAATTTGCACCTCAAAGGGTCGGGACACATCTCAGGAGTAGAAATGATGTTTTCAAAACCCAAAGCCCAAGTTAGCAAAGTTTATGAAAGCTTTTAAGTACCTAGTTACTATTTGAAGGTGGGGTAAATTTGTAAGTTTTTAAAAAGTTTGGGGTGGAGAGGTGTTTTGTTGTTAAAATAGTTGGAAGGGATGAGTTTTTGGCACTATTCCTTCATCCCTTCCATTTCATTTTCGTAGCTCCCTCCAACCCTCTCCAATTCTCACTCCAACCCATGAGGAGGATGGTTTGTTTTATACTTGTTTTGTTGTTTTCAAGCTTGTTGGGATGATTTTGTGCTTGGGCTGTGTTTTGTGCATGTGGTAAGCTTCAGTCCTTGTTGATTTCATGTTTATTGAGTTAATTTAAGCTTGGGTTTAGTTGGGTTAATGTTAATTTGGTGCCATAAGCATTATGTTGCTTGGAACCTAGGAAAATCCTTAGTGCAGCTTTGGATTGTGTTGTTCCTGGCTTGTGGAGCTTGATTGTTGCTAGTTCAATGTTAATTCAGGTAATTGATTTATGATTCTTGCTTGATTAATGTGATTCATTGGTTGCTTCAAGTAGAATTCATGTGTACCAATGAGTTTAAGACAAAGAAACCATAATTAGTGAGAAAGAAAATGACATAAAGCAAGGTTAAGCTTGTTAAGTGTGTTTTGTGCCCTTAAGCTCATTTAAGGCCATTTAAGTGGCCAAATCACTTATCCCTCTCTTATTTTCTTTCTCCTCTAGCCCAAGAACACAGCCACACTTCCTCCATAGAGACCACACCTTCAAACCTGCAATTGATTGTAATTGAAGGAAAAAGGAAGCAATCGGAAGCAAACTAGAGCTATTGCTTGTATGCTTCAAGGAACAAGCTTGATTTTCAGCCTACCCACTTTGGTAAGGGTTATCTTGCTCTCATGGGTTGTTTTCTGTATTTTTCAAGCAACTATGGAGCTAGGACTAAGCTTAGAAAAGAGCCATGAGCTTGATGAACCAAGCTTAGTAAGGGGAGTGCACTTATTGAAGGTTTTGTGATCTAGTGTGAATTGCACAAAGATGGTAGTGAAATGAGGGTTTTTAGAGCCCAAAGTTAGTACTAACTAGTGTTAAAATCCTCCTAAGACCAAGCATTAGCTTGAGGAGGACTGCCATAGTGATCTATTTAAGTTTATTGCATGTTTTATGGACTAACCTATGGTATATGTTGCTGCCACATTTCATGTGTTTCTTTGTTATGAATGGCTACTGCATTTGGTTGTTATATCTTGTATATATGCATTATGGATTTTGCATTTTAGTTTCTTTGGATGCAGGTTTTAATGATGGTTACATTGCATATTAAATCCAAGTGCTACCCTTATGAAGTTTCTCAATGAAACTTACTCCCCTTAATTCTGTCATTTCTGGTCCAAAAGAAAGATTTGTTCAAACTGACAGTTTTGGTTTGAGTTTTCATCTAAAAATTTAGATACATGAACAACGATGTGTCTAGTTGTGATCTGGAAAGTTTAGTGATTTGAGGAGCACATTTGGTATTTTTAATGGTGGTGCATATTGTGTTATGCAGCAGTTGTCCAACATCCTGTCCTAGAATCCATTGTGTCTCAGGCACTCCAATAACTTAGGGTGCGTATTTAGCTGAGTTAAGACCATTTTGTAGTGCATGTATGCATGTACATGTAGTGTATATAAAATGAGACGAGTATGTGGACATTTGAGTAATGTTTTGGCTGTGTAAGTGATGTGGTGCAAAGCTGCATAAGTGTGAATCATGGGCTGCTTACTTGTAAATTCTGTTTTGGCCACATAAAGTTGTTAAAAGTAAGGGTATGTAATTCCTATGTCTAATGGACATATATGGGATAGCTTTGGAGGGTTTTCCCCTTGTGAATGAAGTGTTTTCACACTTATGAAATTTTGACCACACCTAGAGAATGTCTAGTGGCTAAACTAGGATTTGGAATTTATGAAGTTGGAGCCCTGTATCCAAAGATATGACATTGCAAATTTTGCCAAAATATTGATCATTTGGTCAGAATTTTGTAACCAACTTAAAAAATCCATAACTTGGTCCATATGTGGGCTATTGATGTAAAAAAAAATTCCTTGGTTTTCTCTAAGTCTCTACTTGGTAATGGAGTAAGGAAAATAGGAGGGTATATGGCTAGAATGATATAGTTTGTTAGTGGAAGTTACAAATGGAGTGGCTGGACACTAGAACTTAACAAGATTGCCTAATGTGTGGTAACCAATATTAAGATTTGTGCTAGTGTTTTCCTTCTTTGCTGCCATGGTATGCATGAAATGAAAATATGTGTGTGATGCTTGGACCAATATGCATGTGTTTACATTGTGCCCAAGAAAGCCACTTGGGTATGCACACTAGGGGTAGTGTTCTGATATGGCCTATAGAACATTACCAATCTTGGGAGTCTAAACGCACAATTTTGGCACCATACTTGGACTGCCTCAAAGTGGGTAACAACATTGGTTGTGTTGGACTAGTTGAGTTTTGAAGCTTAGTGTGATGGTTGTGTGCATTGCTAGCTTGGAGTGAATTGTGCATTGTGGCCTGGGAAGTGTGTTTTGCAGGCTTACAAAGTGGGATGGCATCCCAAACTTGTTTGGGAGCCTTTGGAAGCCTCCAAAGAGGCTTAAGAGGCTTTTCTGGGTTCAGGTCACAGGGCTTTGGCACCTAGGTGTCATTTGGTTCCACAGTGCCCAAGATCCATTTGAACCCCACAGAGCAATGTGGTCCTGGCACCTAGGCCTGAGTGCATCTCTCCTAGTGCCTAGGCGCTAGCACTCGACAGGATTCACATGCTGTAGTGTATTGACCATGAATTTTCGCTCGGGTGTCCGATTAAGGTAATTCAAGTTTCCACGTGAAGCTAAGAGGAAGGGCTATCATTTCCATATTTTTCCTAAGCATGTTATAGGCCAAGTTTAATGGTGTTTTCTCTTAAAGTGAGGGGATACTTGGCCACAATAGTCAAGTAAAAGGTTTAGTACAATCGGGGAGCGTATTTCAACCTTTGGGTTCAAGGTCCTAACTTGGAAACCTTAGTTCATCTAGTAGGGTCCAGGGGAACCTAGAATTTATTAGTCCAATGATGACCGTTGCCACTCCACTAAGGTGACCAAAGTAATGGTGGACTGGTATGTCCCTTGAGTGAAGGTTTAGTACACAAGTAGCCTAAGCAAGGTTACTTGAGGCACAAGTAAAACCCTAGTGCACTCTTGGTAACGATTTAAAATGAAAGCTTAGTACACAAGTAACCTAGACAAGTCTAAGGACTTGAGGTACTATGTGCAGGCTTAGTACACTTAGTGAGTTCTTTGGAACTCAAGCAAGGTGCATCCGCTATGTTCACCTGTACAACAATCAAAGGATGTTTTAAGTTACTATGTCGATCAGCTAAGGATTACTATGAGCAAGTTAGGGGCCAGAACTAGCTAGGAATAGAGTGATGCCCGTGAAAGGACTAGGAAGAAGAGGGGTCCCAAGGGACTCAAATGTATGCACATATGTTAGACCACCAAACTGCAAGTGCGCGTAGTAGATTTTATATTTATTGTATATATGTCTATCCTCAATAATTTTCTTGCAGGTTGAAGAATCCCTTACTTAGAATCATTGATTCTCACTCCCTTAGTCTTTGTTGTGTAGATATATTCTGCAAGGCTAGCAACCATAAAGTATTGTTGAGCTAGGCTCATGAGCAAGTATACAGTTTATCGGAATCTTTATGATTCTAGTTTGTAGTTTGCTTGCTGGTTGTGTTATAGTACTAACTACAGTTGTCTTTTGGCCCACAGAGGCTAGTGAGCACAAGGGAGGGCTTTCAAAGCTTGCCACTGGGAGTTTTCTCTAAGGTGGAAGCTTAGTTATGGATCTCAGTAGAGTTGTCTAGCGTATAGTTTCCATAAACTAGTTTGCCTCCAAGTTTACCTCCAATGTTCATGTATGAGTAGTGTACTGTAGAGTTGCTCTTGGGTATGAGCATAGTCTACTTTTGTTTCGATGTTCACATGTGGTTGATTATTTATACTTAACCACATAAATGCTTTGTATGCTTTGACAGTTTTGATGTTCAATTTTAATGAAATGTCATGGCAATGTTTTTTGGTCTTACAACCTATTGAATCATTCAAGTTAGAGCATTTACCCACACATGACTGCATAGTAGGTTAATTGACTAGAAGCATGTTGCTTTAACTAGTGTGCACATAATCAATTAGCCAATTATGACTAATGTAGGACAAGTTCCTATAGGCTTATTCGGTAGGCCTATGAGGAGTCGTGTCAGTTTGGTATCAGAGCTCAGTCATGGTCATTGGAGGCTAGGAACTGAGATCAAGTGGATTGTCCTTGTGCTAGGGTAGTTAGTACTAACCAACATTTTTGAGTTGTCATCTGGCTTTGGCTATAGGTTGCGATGGTGAAACTAGGTCAAGTATGCTTTTAGATGCTAAGGTCCAAGAATGGACCATAGGAATCTAGTGTCGCAACATAGGGATAGTTGGTTTGGCTTGCACTAAGGTAGGGCAATACGTTGGAGCAAGTAGTTAGGATGTGACCACCATCCTAGGAAGTTGTTTGGACCTCAATCGTGAGGTAGGCTACACAGGAGGAGATAGAATCCTCCAAGGTGGGGAGTACTCTCGGGCCTGGTATACTACTCTGAAAAATCCAAACTTGAAGCCATATACTTGAATGGGTTAGGCAACATTGAAAAGAGTCAAGCATGGGCTAATTTATGGGGTAAACACTTGGTCACGTAGGCTACAAAGCAATAAGGGTAGCACTCGTGTAATTTTCCATCAAGAGTAAGAGCTTGAGGCCAAGCTTCCCAAGGGCTTGACTTATCATATGAAGGTGCTTGACAATCATAGATGTGGGTAGAGTAAAATGGTGCAGGATATAGCAGGTCTCAAAAGAGAGTCAGAAAAGCTGAAGACACGAGACTATGAGGTGGAGGTTTACTTATCCAACCTAGTAAAAGCATGGGTGACATGCCCATAGTGTGAAAGTTAACCTGAGACCAAGGAGCAAGAATGGATTGTGAGGAATAGGCGCTGATGCCTAGGGTGTAAAGAGCACATGGCTCTAAGCCCTGCACCTAGGAAACAGTTATCAATGGTCCTAGTGGTTGTCGGACTAGTATCATATTTGGGCTTGGTTAAGTTAAGACCAGCCTAGGAAGTTTATCCCTAATAGGTGTTGCCACAAGGAGTCGACCTAGTGCTCTGGAGTAGTAGTTCAAGTTTCACTTCGATTGGTAAAGTGGTCGAAGTAGGCAGCCACTAGCGGGGTGCGACTGGTAGCTGTGGTGATCTCACAGGTAGTGCACGGCTAGTGTGAGGTAAGTTTTTAACCTTTCACTTGTAGTCTTGTTCCTTTGTTGGAGTTCTAGCATCCGTTTATTGGAAAATTTTGTTTGGCATGTTGGGTAGTAGTTTTGACTAGGGTTAAGGGCTAACCCAAGTGCATTAAAAAAACCAAATGATGCACCAAGTATTGGGTTAATACCCTGGACCCTAGGACCCACTTCCCAGTACGTGAAACAACATATGTGGAAGGCTAACTTCCTTAGATTGGAAATGTTCCAGTGTTCCATAGGTTGCCTTCTCCCATGAGTTAGTTCAGTGGCCTAGTTGTTAGTGAATGACTAGCTAGTTGAACGGCTAAGTTCCTTACAGTAACCAAGCAATGGAGCAATTCAGTCAGATGCTACAAAGGTAAGTCGGTAATTCTTAATTTTTATTTCTAACCATTCATTGTAGGAGGTAACCACGCAAGGAAGCATGGTGCATGAAGCTCATCCAGGGGTAAGCAAATGGATAGGTTTATTCATCCACTAGCTATAAACCCTAAGGTAGGGCCAGTATGAGTAGAGTCATTGCTAGGGTTCAGCTTGACTACTAGAAGACAATTAGAGGACCCAAGCAATAGGAAGGACTGCCATGGACCATGGGATAGTGAATGACTTATGGTCATCATCTCAATGTTAAGTGGAGTCCAGGGCCACCGAGTTGACCTATGGAAGAAGAAAGACTTGACTAGTGAAGCTAGCCAAGTAGGTAAAGGACTAAGCCATAAGTAGAACCAAGGACCTTGTGGTGATCGATTGTTGTTTATGTTTATGCCAGTAAGCTAGTGGAGCATTGAATTATCATGTCTGAAATGACTAAGTGATGCCAAAAAGAGGATGTTTTACCTCAACCCTACGGAGTAGTGTCGAAGGAATGCCCGTAAGGGAGAGTTCACTATGACCAATTGATAGTCAACTCGTAAGTAGCCACAAGGTGAAGTAATCTCCCACCTGGTTGAGTACTTTTATTAATAGTCTAAAGTGCCAAGTCTAGTATAGATATAGTTGTGCTTAGGTGTCTATTTTGTGACCATGGTACTTACCGTATTTAACATAGTAGACAGAAGTCAAATGTTGGAAGCCTAGTCAATGAGGATATTGGTTGAGCTAGTTAAAGCCCAGAGTTAGGGCATTTCATGTGACCCTAGTGCCTTCAAAAGCAAGGGCTCATGATCTGCGTAATTGGTCAAGGCTAAAGGGTAGGCTCACAACTCCGAAGGATAAAACTAGCGTCGTGGTGCATAGTGTAGTGTAGTAAGTGGGGTTGTAATGGAAGATCCATGGCCAACCACTTCCCGATAGTTAACTAAAGTTAGTTCTCTAACCAAGTAAGTTGAGTGGACGTGGTGAAGCTGCGGGTACATCTTCCCAATGAGAAGTTGGCATGGTGTAGTTATGGTATGGTAGTTAAGCATGGAAAGTGGATACGGTTCTTTGTAACCATAGTTTAGGTAAGGAATGGTTGTCATGGAGATACTTGTTACTGCTAGAGGCCAAGAGGCCTAGGATGTGGTTGAGGAGTTGAGTAAGAAGGAAAGCATGTTAGATCCTAAGAAAAGGGGCTGAGGTGTCTAGTCAACTACTAAGCCGAAGATACCTAGGTTGGCCCAAAATGTAATGGCACCTTGTAACTCAGCTAAGGGCCCCATAGGTGCTTTACGCATGGGGTAAGTTTGGTGGCTGAGAAACAAATGTACTAGGAATGCACTCGAGAAGCTAATCTTGTGCATGTAGGGTGTTGGGCTCTGAGTCCATGGAAGTGAAAGGAAAAAGTGTGTAGGCTTCAGGCAGCTAGGATACTCCAAGTGGAGCAGCTGAAGCATCAAGACCTTTGAGTTGGGTAGCCTTTCGGTAGCTAAATTGCCAAGTGCTAGGTGGCCTGAGCCAAAGTGGCACAAATAAGGCCTAAGGGCTACTAGCTGCTTGGAGGTCTTGGCACTCATTCCAGAGAGGTTTTTTCTTGTGGGCATGCAAGTGTAAGAGGCTCTAGAGTATCAAAAGTAGTAAGATCATCATCCCCGGGTGGTGTATGGGTATCCTACCTAGTGCACCGGTATACCTGATGCATAGGGCCCATTTGAGGGGAGCATTAGAAGACTTGTACTCTAAGGTGGGTTGGGATTTGAGGCTCTCAGTAGTTCATCCATTCGGAAGAGCCCTAGAGTATAATGGATCTTGGAGTAGAGTATACCTAGGGGTGCTAGTGGTGTATGTTGGAAGCCCATAGTACACTAATGACACACTTAGTCTAGTGATCATTTAAAGTTGTCATGTACCAATCCTAAAGCAAGGAACTAATTGTGTAAAAGTTAGTGGAAAAGTTTCATACTTGTTAAGCTAGTTTGCACTAAAGGGTTTTGTATAGGAACATGGGTGCAAAACCTAAAGTAGAACTTTTTCAGTGTGAGTGTTAAAGGAGAAGTTTAACTTGTTAAGTTAACGTACAGTAGTCGATTCTGGCACAGAGGAGAAGGTGAAGAAAGTCTATTAGTGTTGATCTTCCAGTAAGACCCCATCAGTGTAAAGGTAGTGAACAGGCTTTTGAAAGCTTGTTATGCTATCCTACACTAGAGGACCCGGTGTGGTGGATTTGTAATATCACTGGACTTTTCAGGACAACTTAGAGTAGTTGGATGTCCTTTAGTAGTACAGTGTACTGAAGGATAGAGGAAAACCATACCATAATCTTCAAGAGGAGGTTGCCCTAAGCTGTTTCAGACCGAGCAAGGTCAGGCGAAGGTGGGAAGAATAGTGAACAATAATTAGACTACAATTGGAAGTGAGCACAAAGAAGGACATTGACCACAGTACCTATACGAGACGAGGCCCGACTCATGTGGCCAAATGGCACAGTTGACCGAGTCGGGTAGTTTGACACCAAGTGGGCTGTTGTGTGATCGACACCCTTTGGTAGGTTTGGTCAGGAGATGTTGGCACCGTATCCTAGTATAGTGTCTTAAGGTGCAAAGATTGAATTTGGAGGACCAAATTCTTCAAGGTGGGGAGAATGTTATAGCCCTCACAGCGGAATGCTTAATGAGCTAGGTAAATTCATAAATCCTTTGTTTAAATGCCTTAATTAAAGTTGAATTAGTAAGAGCAAGTAAGTTATCCAAGGGTTAGTTGGTTCTGAATGGTATGGCACTAGGTTTGCTCAGGGACAAAATGGTCAATTTGCACCTCAGAGAGTCAGCACACATCTCGAGAGTAAAACCCAAAGCCAAGTTAGTAAAGTTGGAAAAAGTTTTAATTACCTAGTTACTATTTGAAGGTGGGGTAAATTTGCAAGTTTTTAAAAAGTTTGGGTGGAGAGGGGTTTTGTTGTTAAAATAGTTGGAAAAGATGAGTTCTTGGTACTATTCCTTCATCCCTTCAATTTAATTTTCGTTTCTCCCTCCAGCCCTCTCCAATTCTTGCTCCAACTTCATCCAATCCATGATTTCTTGAAGAAATTTGAAGGTATTCTTGGTACCCATGAGGGGGATGGCTTGTTTATACTTATTTTGTTGTTTTCAAGCTTGTTGGGATGATTTTGTGCTTGGGATGTGTTTTGTGCATGTGGTAAGCTTCAATCCTTGTTGATTTCATGTTTACTGAGTTAATTTAAGCTTGGGTTTAGTTGGCTTAATGTTAATTGGGTGCCATATGCGTTGTGTTGCTTGGAATATAGGAAAATCCTTAGTGGAGCTTTGGATTGTGTTGTTCTTGGGTTGTGGAGCTTGATTGTTGCTAGTTCAAGGTTAATTGAGGTAAGGTATTTATGATTCATGCTTGATTAATGTGATTCATTGCATGCTTGAAGTAGAATTCACGTGAATTAGTGAATGGTATTAGCTAGTGGATGGCATTGGTTGTGTTGGACTAGTTGAGTTTCTAAGCTTAGTGTGATGGTTGTGTGTGTTGCAAGCTTGGAATGAATGGTGCATTGTGGCCTAGGAAGTGTGTTTTGCAGGTTTACAAAGTGGGATGGCATCCCAAACTTGTTCAGGGGCCTTTTGAAGCCTTCCAAGAGGCTTGAGAGGCTTTTCCTAGGTTCAGGGCATGGGGCTCTGGTGCTTAGGCGCCGTTCAGTGCCACAGCACCCAAGATGCCATTTCAACCCCCTGGATTAGGGTGCTCCTAGTGCCTAGGGCTCAGTGGCACCTATCGTGGTGCCTAGGTGATAACACTCAACAGCGTTGACATGTTGTAGTGTTTTCACCATAACTTTTTGCGCGAGTGTCCGATGAAGGTGATTAAAGTTTCCACGTGAAGATAAGTGGAAGGGCTATTGTTTCCATGCTTTCCCAAGCTTGTTATAGCCCATGTTTAATGGTGTTTTGTCTCTAAGTGAGGGGACACTTGCCACATTAGAGCACCATTAGTCAAGCAAAAGGTTTTGTACAATCGGGAGCCTATTTCAACCTTTGGGTCTGAGGTCCCAATGTGTAAGCCTTAGTCCACCTAGGGGGGTCCAGTGGAACCTAGAATTTATGAGTCCAACCAAGACCATTGCGACTCTAGAAGGGTGAACCAAGTAGTGGTGGATAGGTATGTGCCTTGAGTGAAGGTTTAGGGAACTTGTAGCCTAAGCAAGGTTACTTAAGGCACAAGTGAAAGCCTAGTGCACTCTTGGTAAGGGTTTAAGGTGAAAGCTTAGTACACAAGTAACCTAGGCAAATCTTAGAACTTGAGGGACTATGTAAAGGCTTAGTACACCTAGTGAGTTCCTTGGAACTCAAGCGAGGTGCATCCACCATTTTCACCTACACAACAATCAAGGGAAGTTTAAAGTTACTGTGTCGGTAAGCTAAGGAATACTAGGAGCAAGTTAGGGGCTAGAACTTGCTAGGGATAAAGTGATGCCCATGAAAAGACTAGGAAGATAAGGGGTCCTAAGGGACTTAAATGTATGCGCATATGTTAGACCTTCAGACTGCAAGTGCATGTAGTAGATTGCATATATATTGTACATTTGTTTGTCCTCAGTATTTTTGCTGCATGTTGAAGAATCCCTTACTAAGAATCATTGATTCTCACTCCCTCAGTCTTTGTTGTGCATATATGTTCTGCAAGGTCGGCAGCCATAAAGGGTTGTTGAGCCAGGCTCATGAGCTGGTATACAGTTTATTTGAATCTTTATGATTATAGTTTGTGGTTTGCTTGCTGGTTATGTTATAGTACTAACTACAGTTGTCTTTTCGCAAACAGAGGTTAGTAAAGCACAAGGGATGGCTTTCAAGGCTTGCCACTGGGAGTTTTCTCTAAGGTGGAAGCTTAGTTATTGATCTCAGTAGAGTTGTTCAGTGTATAGTTTCAATACACTAGTTTGCTTCCGATGTTCATGTTTGACCAGTGTACTCTAGTGTCGCTCTTGGGTGTGAGCATAGTCTACTTTTGTTTGGATGTTCACATGTGGTTGATTATGTATACTTAACTACATAAATGCTTTGTATGCTTTGACAGTTTTGATGTTCAATTTTAATGAAATGACGTGGCAGAAAGACAAACCTGACATGAGTTTGGCGTCATCCCCATTGGAATCATCGACGTCGACTACTTTGGCAAGGATTTTTTTCCCTTTGTGTCGTCGCCTCTCCTAAGGCTCCTCTACCGAAATCTCACCCAATGAGGTCCCTAAGATCTTGGCAGTAGCATTAGGACTTAGAGTGGTTGAGAAGATGGCCGCCCCTAAAGTTTTAAGTATATAGTCAAAATTTTGGTCACTTTATGCCCCTAAAGGAAGGGTAAGCTAGCCCCTATATACAATAGACCATTTCCAATAGTGGCCAGAATTGGTAATATGGCATATAAGCTAGATTTACCTTCAAAGTTGTGTCACATACATGATACCTTTCATGTTAGTATGCTTAAAAAGTACTTATCTAACCCACACCATGCTGTATTAGCTTCTAATATCTCAATGACCCCCAACCTTTCTTATGAAGAGGAACCTGTACAGTTCTAGCCAAGGGTGTGAGAAAGTTTAGGAGTAAGTGGATAAACATGGTGAAAGTCTAATGGTCTCACCATTATGAGCAAGAAGCTACTTGGAAGATAGAAGCTGAGATCCTCAAGAGATACCCAAGGCAATTCCCTACACTACTTGAGATTTTGGAGGACAAAATTCTTTAAGGGAGGAAGAATGTCATGCTTGCGACTTGTATAGGCCATGGGCTGCAATGAAATGTACACATAAGGTACATTATGTGGATATGTGAACAATACAAGTCACAATTTTGAAGTAAGAAATAAACAGAACAATTATCTTATGAGAATGCTCTAAAAGCACTCTAAGTGTATCTCAAAGCCATTTAAGGTTGACACCGTAAGGAAGTGGCATAATTATGGGCTAAACAAGGCTAAGCTTAAGTACTAAGTGCATTGTCAGAAGGGGGCCTCAAATTTGAGAAGAAACTTGGCCAAGAAACCAAGTAAACAAGGTGCTCTAAGATAAGACACAAAAAGGGACCCTTAAGCACATCGTAGTGTGCATTCATGTCGACTTAAGGGCTTTAAAGCCTAAAACACTAAGGGGAATTGTGTGAACTCAATGCTTAAGATTAGGATAACAATGAGCGTAGCCACATAAACTCAGTAAATGTGATGGACTCATGAAAAATGACAAGAACACACTAGACTGCACCCGAGAACTCATAAGTGCTCATTTGTGTGCAACCATGTGCTTATGAAGGATCTAAAGCCTAATGCCTTAAAGGGCACAACATGAGATTGATAATTATCATTTAAAAAAGAATGAAGGCTACAATGTGGGATAAGATAAGGAGGAAAACACAAGGACCCCATGGAAACACCTCAAGGAACACTAAGTTGCTCTCGAGTGTGCTCCAAAGTGCACTTATGTTCAATGCAAAGTTTGGTGGCCTAATTGGCTTACTAAATTGATGAAGTGGGTGCTAAATATTTGCCACTAAAAGAGCAAAGTAGGACAAAACAAAGATTTAAAAGAATTGAGTTGCTTGGAGGAGGATTTGACCAAAATTTGGTCAGAAGTCATGGCAACTTGGTCATTCAGCCACCCTTTGCCTGGTACGTCTTCAAGGCTACATTAATGTAGCTTCTTAGCTGGTTCTTGGTAGCTTCATGAACTCAACATATCTAGTTAAAGACCTGTAATGTAGTGAAATAGAAACAAGATAAAAGGGAAGTTAAACTAGTCAAAAGTCTTGGTGGCAAACTTATAAGGCCATCATTTGTTCTCTAATCTTCAATGGCTCAACTTTTTGGCCAATTATCATTCAAGTCAAAGCATTTACCCACACATGACTGCATAGTAGGTTAATTAACTAGAAGCATAAAGGTTTTAACTAGTATTCATATAAGTAATTAAGCAATTGTGACTAATGTGGGACAAGTCCCCATAGGCTTCCTGGGTCGGCCCATGAGGGGTCGTGTCAACATGAGTACATAGGGACTCAGTGAAGACCCAATGCAGGACCTGGTGACTTTACAATGTTCAAAACATTGTTATACTTATAAACCTATAGTTTTTCTTAATAACCTATAGCCAAAGACATAAAAGACAGCAAAAACAACATATGCAAGATAATAGATTGTACATATATAAGCAATAAAGGGGTTAGCACATGTGTACAAACAAAGAAGCACACAAACAAACACACCACACGCACATGGTTTTCTTAACATAGCAAGCATGCTTTATTAGTAGTTTCTTCATTTGATCACTTTGATTTGGTTCAGCTAACACATAGGTCTAGGTGATTGATCAAGCTTGGCCCAACTTGAACAAAAAACTATGCTTGTTGAAACCAAACTAGCTAGCTTGTTGTAGTGCCTTATGCAACATAGCCTCTAGCTTCTTTGGCATAAGCCACCACCTAGGGTAGCTTTTCCCCTTTAAAATATAGGAGAAGTCATTTCATATGGATCCTTACATATGGTCAAAATGGTAGCAAGAAAGCTTGATCACACATCCTTGAACACAAGCATCAAGCATTGACACCACCATCAGCTAGTCTTGCACCGTTATGCTTTGGATTCACCTTGTTTTTGTCCTTCTTTGCCTCATTTCTTTCCATTAGCTATAGGGTGTCTTAGAAATTGTTTGGCTAGGTAGTAGAAGGTATAAAAATAGGAAGAAATCAAGAAGATAGCAGCTGAGGAAGAGCACCAAAGTTGATGCGCCATACTTAGTCTTGGTTTGGCTATTTTGTTTTTTTTTTTGCTTTGGCTTGGTTTCTTTTTGTTCTTCTTTCTTTCTTTTTCTTTTTTTGAACTTTACTAGGGCTTGCTCTATGATCCTAGGTAGTGAATGTGCTAGGAACCTACTTTTAAATAGCTAGGAAGTGGTCTTTGAAGACTTGTGAGTAAAGGATGGCCGAATGACTTAGCCGCCAACACCTTTGACTTGTTGTGCTTTCATTTTATTTTGTTTATGTTTTAGTGATTCTTAATCTCTAGATAGAAATCTTGACATCATGAAGTTACTAAGAAATATGTAGGAAGTTGCGTTGAAGCAGCCTCGAAGGCTTACAAGGCAAACAGTGGCTAAATGGCAAAGCCGACATGACTTTTGACTAATTTTTTGGGCAAATCTTTTTCCAAGCAGCTCAATTCCCCTAAAACTTCATTTTTTTCCTAATTTTCTCTTTAATTGGAACATATTGAAAGCCCACTTTGCAAATTTATTAGGCCAATTAGGCCCTTAAACTTTGTATTGAACATGAGTGCACTTTAGACTGCATTTGAGAGAACCTTGGTGTTCTTTGAGGTGTCTCCATGGTTTCCTTATGTTTTCCACCTTCCCTTAGCCCACATTGTAGCCTTATTCTCATTTGAATTATAAATATCAATCTCATGTAGTGCCCTTCAAGACATTAGGCTTTAGAGCTTTCAAAAGCACATGGTTGCGCCCAAAGGTGCACTTAAGAGTCTTCAAGTGCGTTCTAGTGTGTCTTGGTCATTTTTAATGCATTGTTAACATAATGCACTCTATGGTGTGCATAGTTGTCTCTTTTTGTGTCTCATCTTAGAGCACATTGTTTACTTGGTTTCTTGGTCAAGTTTGTTCTCAAATTTGAGCCCCTCCCACATAATGCCCTTAGCACTTAAGCTTAGACTTTTTTGGTCCATAACCATACCACCTTCCTTATGACATCAACCTTAAGTGCCTCTACGGTAAACTTAGAGCACTTTTAGAGCATTCTCATGGGATAGTTGTTTTGTTTAGCTCTTATTGCACACTTGTGGCTTGTATTGTTTAGATATTCAGCCAATGTACAGTATGTGTACATTTCATTATAGCCCATGGCCTATACAAGTCACAGGCATGACATTCTTCCATCCTTAAAGAATTTGGTCCTCCAAATTCTCAAGTAATGTAGGGAATTAACTTGGGTACCTTCTGAGCATCTTAGCCTCTATTTCCCATATAACTTCTTGCTCAAAAAGGTGGGAGCATTGGACTTTCACCATGTTTATCCAATTACTCCTCCACCTTCTCATATATCTAGCTAGAACTTTTACAAGTTCTTGTTCATAAGAGAAGTTAGGGGCCACTAAATCTCAGAAGCTGGTCTAGCTTGTTATGGGCAGTAGATATTTCTTAAGCACGTTAATATAAAAGGTATCATGTATGTGACCAAAATTTGAAGGTAAATCCAGCTTATATGCCATATTACCAATTCTGGCCACTATTTGAAATGGTCTAATGTCTTTAGGGGCTAGCTTACCCTTATTTCCAAATCTCATAACTCCTTTCTTAGGTGAGACTTTAATCCACACATAGTCCCCTACTTGGAACTCTAAGTCCCTTTTCCTTCTTTGATTGGCATAGGCCAGCTCTCTATCATTGGCTACCTTGATCCTTTCTTGGATCATTTGCATCTTTTCAGTTGTCTCTCGGATTAAGTCTAGTCCTACCTTCTCACATCATATACTTGCAGGTAAATAGGTGTTACAAATTTAAAGCTCTCGATTTTACAACATAGAGCCAAATACAACAACTCCCATAGCAGCATTAGGGCCTACAAACACAACAATAGAGCACAATCATCAGTTCAATTTGGTGAACTTTACCATTCTTTCTTTTCATAACCCATAAATTTTAGAGTATACCTCTCTATGCATAGACCTCTCCTAGAGGTTCCCTAGCCCTTCAATCTTGCACTTCTTTACCTAAAATGGGCAAAAGAAGGCATGAGTACATAGCTACTCATTGAATTCAATACTATACCTATTGCCTTTAATAATGTTTAAAACATTGTTATACTTACAAACCTTCAATCTTTCTTAATAACCTACATTCAAAGACATAATAGACACCAAGAAAACATATATAAGATAATACATAATACATATATAAGTAATAAAGGGGTTAGCGCATGAATACTATTAAAGAAGCACACAAACACACACACCACATACACATAGTTTTCTTAACATAACAAGAAAGATTTTTTTGGCAATTTTATCAAATGATCACTTTGATTAGGTTGATTTAACATATAGCTCTAGGTGATTGATTAATCTTGGCATAAGTCAAACAAAAATCCTATGCTTGCTGAAGGCAAACTAGCTAGCTTACCATAGTGCTTTATGCACATATAGCCCATTACATAGCCTTTAGGTTACTTTGGCTTAAGCCATCACCTAGGGTAGCTTTTCCACTTCAAAATATAGAAGAGGAAGCCTCAAATAGGTCCTTACCTATGGTTGAAATGGTAGGAAGGAAGCTTGATCACACATCCTTGAACACAAGCATCAAGCATAGACACCACTATGAGCTAGTCTTGCACCATCTTGTATTTGATTTGGCTTGTTCTTCTTCTTCCTTGCTTTTTTTATTTTTGGTAGATTTAGTGTGTCATGTTGGGGGTTTAGCCATGTATTAGAGGATGAGAAGGCGGTAGGAAAGCAAGAAAACACTAGGTTACAAAGAACATAACCATAGGTAAGCAATACCTGGTCTCAATTTTGGCTGATTTGCTTTATCTTTTGTTTTTCTTGTGTTTAGTGTCTAACAAGTGTTTGGAATTTTTTTGATATATTTGAAAGCTATTAATGAGTTAGGAAATAGCTAAGAAGTTGCAATAAATTAGCCTTTGAAGACTAATGCAAACAGTGGTTGAATGACTTACTTGCTAGGACTTTTGACTAGTTGGTTTCAGTTTAGCTAATTTGGTATTTATTTTTGTTTTGATTTTATTTTGGTGATCTATAGGAATTTTTCAAAACCTTTTAAGCTCCTGAAACTACCAAGAAATCACTAAGAAGCTACATTAAGGAAACATTGAAAACCATAAGTCCAAACGGTGACCGAATGTCTTAGCTGTCGAGGACTTTTACTTAGTGTTTGGTCAAATCTTCCCCCAAGTAGCTCAAATCTTTTAAGACTTCATTTTGTCCTAATTTGCATTGAGCACCCACTTTTCCAATTTATTTAGCCAATTAGGTCCTCATACTTTCCATTGAACATACATACACTTTAGAGTGCATCCAAGAGCAACTTGGTGTTCTATAAAATTTTTCCATAATTTATTTGCATTTTCCACCTTCTTTACCCCAAATTGTAGTCCTCATTCCCATTTTAATGATATTTATCAATATTATAAATCTCCATTCAAGGCATTAGGCTTTAGAGCCTTCATAAACATATGGTTGTACACAAAGGTGCACTTAAGAGTTTTCTTATGCACTCTAGGGTGCCCTTGTCATTATTTAGAAGTCCATTAGGTTTTTGTGTTTATATAGCTACCTTCATTGGTATTCAAACCTTAGCCATTGGGTTCACACAATGTCCCTTAGTGATTTAGGCTTTAAAGCCCTAAAGTCCATATGAATGCACACAAGGGTGTGCTTCAGAGTCTATTTTTGGGTCTTCTCTTAGAGCACCTTGTTTACATGGTTTCTTTGCCAAGTTTGTTCTCTAATTTGAGTCACTTTCTCACAATGAACTTAGCACTTAAGCTTAGCCTTGTCCGGTCCATAACCATATCACTTTCCTTATGGTAACAACCTTAAATGTCTCTAAGATACACTTAGAGCACTATTAGAACATCCTCATAAGATGCTTATCCTGTTTAGTTCTTATTTCACACTTGTGACTTGTATTGTTCATATATCTACATAATGTGCCTTTTGTGTACATTTTACCATAGCCCACTACCTATACAAGTCACAGGCATGACACTGGGGGTTTAAGTGCTACGAAGCATTATAGCTGGCCATCCCTTAAGCCTTTATTTCTCTATCATTCCCTTCTTCTTTTAGGGGTCCTAGTATTTCTCTGAGAAGCTAGCACTTTTAATCTTTCTAAGGCTAGCTTGATCCTTCCAACATTAGTGCCTAATTACTCTCCTTCTCTATTCTTAGTGTTTTTCCTAATCTCTGATCTCAATCTTCTACCTCTTGGATCTCTCCTTTCCTCATCCTATTCTTGTTCTTCATCTACAAGTCTACTTGTTTGCTTTTATCTTATTGGTTCTTCTCCTAGCCTTCTTTTTATAGTTTCTTCCACTTCTTGTTCTTCATCAGCAGTAGTTCCTCTAGGTGCCTGTGTTGCCACCTCACAAAATGGGAGAATTACAAGTGTGTCATAATGGCTAAAAACCATTATATTGTGTAATTCTCACCATAGTGAATGAAGTGTGGGGGGTAAAAGGTATAATCAACACCTCTTTAAAAGTTTTCCAAGTTGGTAACTTGGTCCCCAAGAAAAGTCTTAAGGATTGCTTGTTTGTCAAGCAACCTATGGACTTTTTTGTAAGGTTTTGAAAATTTGGGTACTCAATTGCAAAAATCTCAAGAAAGAGATTTGGAGAGTTATGGGTAGGATATGAATGTTACGAAAGTGCTATTGGAGGACCAAATTGCTCATGGAAGACAAGTTTGGAAAAAGGAAACAGTAAAGGCAATAAGGATCTAAATGTCCTAGTGTAAACGTTAAGGTGTTCAAGTCTGAGAGTGGAATTGTGGGGTTATCCCACTATGGGGAGGCAGCCAAGACTTGATAATTAGTCAAAAATGTTGGGCACATGTGTACCAATGAGTTTAAGA
>KK903225.1:1157-15359 GCA_000696445.1 Aquilaria agallochum
GCACAAAGAGAGGAAATATCTCGTGGCAAGAGGGCTAGAAATGAGTGAGAAAGAATAACAATCAGTAGCTAGTCATTTCTAATTAATTTTACTATTTCTATTGGAATTCATTTTGGTTTGGACTTTATTTTATAGGTTTGATTTTTCAGATATTATTTTAGTGTTGAAGGCTATTAATTTATTTGTGTCTTCTTATATATATATAGTGACGCTCTCGAGCCGCTCCCGCTCTCGATATTTTTTCAAGTTTAACGAATTCGCGCTCTCGCTCCCACTCCCGCTCCCGCTTTATGTGACATAGGTTTAAACTTGATCCAAATTCAATTTGAGGAGATTAGGATATAATCTAGTAAACTATCAGTTCAAGTCCACAAAACTCTCAAGTTGCTGATCTTGCCCTAAATTCTGTGCAAATTTCAATTTGACGCAAAACTTTAAGGATTTGTCAATTGAGCCCAAAACTTCCTAAAATAACCAGATTTCCTTAAAATTTCAAGATCTCATCAGATTTGTCCCCAAACTCTCTATTTCTGACAAATTTACCTCAAACTTTTCAAAATTTCCCCAAAATCCTTTAAAAATTTCTTGTTTCTTCCCAAACTTTCTCATTTTTCCCAAATTGACCCAATAAAACTCTTAGGACTCTAAATTAGTGCCTAGACTAAATTAACTCCTATTTTTACCCTAGATGACCACTCTAAATTCCTAAAATCAATAACACCTAAAAAGATCAAATTGCCCCTACAAAACCAAAATGCTCATAAACTAATTTCTTCTATCCAAAACTAAAATAAAAGTCAGTACTAGGACAAAATTGAGGTCAACAACACCTACATAATATTTACTTTTAAATAAAATTAGTCAAAAAATATTTAAAAATAAAAATAAATTATTTTAAATTAAGTTGATTTAAATTAAAATGAATTGGCTCATTGCTCGTTTCCTTTAGCAAATAAGCCAATTATTTAGTAAATAGCTCGAGCTAGATATCAATTTAAAATTTACTCATGACACTTCAACTTAAAACTGAACAAAATATTATACGTATTTTAAGACTAACAAGATAGTGTAATCACTCAACTCGTTGCACGTTTTCAGCCTCATATTAGACAAATCAAACATTAACGTTTCTATTTTCTTGAATCCACGACCTAAAGAAACAAACATCCCTCATGGCGTTTGGTTCGACAGGGTTCGTCATTTTATCTGTAGTTCGTTCTGACGCTTCCACTTGGCTATGTTATGCTTGCTATTTAAAATTTTATTAATAAAATTTACTATCGATTTTATTAATTTTTTTTTTAACACTTAATAATCATTTGAATGACAATTTTTCTAAAAATAACAATTTTTTATATTTTTTCTATACCCACAAAATATTTAATTTTTAATAAATATTTTAAAAATTCTTTTTACGTTTTTCAAATTATATAATATAGAAGTTAAAAGGAAAAGTACAGAAACCCATAGTAGTTATGGATCTTGACCGATTTGGCTACTATAGTTTTAAATAGTTCCAATTATATCACTAAAGTTGTAGTTTGGGCCCAAATTAGCTACTAATGTTATAGATTGGTACAAAAAATGTCAAAGCTGTTCAAAACCTAATAGTAAGCACAATAAGTTGGTGGTTTTGAAATCTTAGGGAGCTTATGTAACTTTTAAAAAAATTTAGAAAATGTGTATAATTTTATCATTTCAATTTTCTTGTACTACAACCATATCTTTTTTCACTAGATCCGCCACTAGTTCCACAAAAAAAAAATATTCAAATTAGTCACTACATTTTGATGCTATAGATAACCTAAACACTAATCAAATTAAATTCACTCATCTAATATTGATATGTTTTTTATTATCTCTTTCTTAGTATGACAATTTTTCTATTTACAAATAGTGTTGTCCAAAGCAACCTCCTTTGACATTGCTTTTGTCACCAGTAGCAGATTCAGACCAACATGATGGCTGGTGTGCAAAAAATAATAATGGTAAATTACTCAAAGTTTTTAGCAGCATGTGGCATATTTAGTTAATTAGTACACTAAGATTTCAAAACTAATAACTTTTCATATTTACTGTTAGGTTTTTATTAGTTGGTGGCATATATGGTACTAAACTGTAACATTAGTGGCTAGTTTGAGCTCAAACTATGATTTTAAGGCAAAAATAATGAATAAACCACTAACATTTTTGTGCTAGCCTGATGCACCAACTAATGTTTTTTTGGGCGAAAGAAACCACTGATCGGCTCAAATTGGCCACTTTTGTAACTTTTTCTGTTAAATCTAACGGAATCTTAGCATAAAATACTAAATTTAGTCCCTATATTTTATACTTCTAAATCGAATTCTTTACCTAAGCGGTTGAAAGAAAATCAAGCAGATTTGTAATCGCATAACCAATTCAATAAGCGAGAACAGGAAAATTAATTGCAATAAATCTGAACAACAAAGAAGTAAAAACTTGAGATTAAAGAAAGTTTCAGCAAGAAAAATCAATTCTCACAACTAGTGTTGGCGATAAAAATCATTCCCTGAATTGAGCTAGAGAAATTATTCGCTCATATTTGAAAGAAAAGCAAAGAAAAAGAGAAAAAAAAACTAAAATTGTCAAAAAAGAAAGAGCGAGGGGTCAACCCTCATCTTTAAAACCTAAAAAAATAACATAGTGTTCTAAATTCCCAAATTCTCCCTAAAATTTCTACATTTTTATAAAAGTACCCCACACAAATAAAAAGATTCAAACTAACTAGAAGGTTTCAAAGTTGTGAACCTATAATGCTCCAGAACAACAGCACCAACTTCAAGCTGAGATTCGACTGTGATTCGGGAATTATATCTCAAAGATAAAAGCATGAAAGTTGCAGATCTGTTTCTTATCTTTCAAATGACATTGAATCACATAAAATGGACACCTACAGCCAAAGATATGCCCAAAATACCGCAACTGCTTCTGAACTAGGGATGACTCGCAAATCATGACTTTGAAGCTGAATTTGATCCTCTTAACGTGCAAACTGGGCTTTATGGTTTGAATGTTATTTGTAGCTCCAGATGTTAGCTTTCCAATGAATTAGAAATCACTTGATTCCGATCTTTGTAGCTCAAGATATGATTTTTCTACCAAAATATCGCCAATCTGTCAAAATCTTGAAAGAACACAACCAAATTAAAACTTGTAAAATTTTAATTAAATTCACTTTTAGTCAATTGAGTCCAGATATGTTCTAAGCTACAAAACATAATCAAAATATATTTTTAAGGTTCAAAACATATTAAAACATACTAAATATGAGAGAAATAAATATAATAAATATAAGTTTATCAAATTCCCACAAACTTAGCTTTTGCTCGTCCCTGAGCAAAACTCAAAATAAACATACTTTTGAGCTAAACCGAATAAGATAATTTCACATCCAAGGGTCTTGAAAAACTTAACAAGAGAAATTAAGTACACAATCTACTCAGCAATAGTAACTCAAAACTAAATAAGTTCTTGAAAACAATTTCTTCTTAAGCTAGCAACAATCACCATTAAAAATATGAGAAAAAAATTAAACTTTTGTACGAAGTAAAGGGAATAAACTAGGTAAATAAGAACTCAAAAAGCACAACCAGTCTTACCACAAATCCATGGAAAATAAGAAATTAGTTGAGAATTTACTTTTTATTTATTTGATTTTTTTTTGTCTTTTTCTTATGTTCTGCCATTTAACAAGTGTATAACAGGGGCTCTGCCATACCCAAGCTACTAACTTGACATAACTCCAAAGTAGTCTTTAATCATACTCATGTTCCTAGTACATTTTTTAGCAATGATCGACTTTTGCCTTAGGAGAAGACCTCAATCTACTTTAATACCTAGAACAGCGGAGTAACGAATTTTTTTTTTCTATCAGAATGCAACAATCCAAACAACAATTTTTATTTTTTTTTCAAGTGATTCAAATAATCTATCAACCAAATAAACCATATATTCAACTTAATAAGCTCATAATCTCATAAAGGTTTAAATCAATGTACTAAGCACACAAATTTGATGAAAAAATCAGCTTCTCAAGATAATCATCAACTAGCTTGATCAAAAATTGCAAAAAATAATTTAAAAATAAAATTTGAGAGTTGCATAAAGACTAATAAATTACTAACTCAACACTCAAGCTAAGCATTTAAGAAAAAAAAAGGTGAAATCATCTAACAAATCAAATCGATGCTCAAAAGTACAAATAAAAAAAATTTTAGTTCAAAAAATTATGGTTCAAGCCACCCACTCCTCCACACTTAAATCAAACATTGTCCTCAATGTTCATAGTAAAAGCACAGATGGGGAAAAGAAAAGGTAATGCCATGAAAGATGATTTTACAGTGATTTGCAATCCAGAATTTGACTTCAGCTTGTTGCCCCATATGGTTCAGTTCAACTCCAGCTTGAAAGAGATATTGTCTAACCAAGAAAATCAGTTGTGAGAACAAAGAAACTTGAAAAATAAAAATTGAAAAATAAAAATAAAAGAAAGAAAAAAAATCATAATTATTCGTGGCACAAAACCACACTTGGGTTGACTCCCAAAAGCGCCTTTCTTTATTGTCTTTGGCTAGACAACCTGCTTTCTACATCAGTCTGACTCATAGGTAAGAGCAACCAAGTGAATTTCCTCCATATAAGAAACAACAATATTTTCAAGAAAAGGTTTCAGCCTGTGCCTATTTACTTTAAAAATTTTTTTAGTCTCCATACTTTCAATTTCAACAACACCATGAGGAAAAGTACTCATTACAACAAATGGACCAATCCATCTAGAGCGCAACTTACCTGGCATGAGCTTCAACCTTGAATTAAAAAGCAATACCTTTTGACGTTTATAAAATTGCTTACGAGTTAGTCGCTTTCATGTAGGTATTTTATGCGTTCCTTGTACATGCTAGCATTGTCATATGCTTCTAACCTGATTTCCTTCGGCTCTTGAAGTTGCAACTTTTTTTCTTTTCTAGCTCTTTTCAAGTCCAAGTTGCACTGCTTAACAGCCCAAAAAGCACGATGTTCAATCTTCACAGGTAAATGACACAATTTACCATAAACTAACCAATACGATGATATTCCAATCGGTGTTTTATAAGCTGCCCGATAAGCCCATAGTCCATCCTCTAAGCACAGGCTCTAGTTTTTCCGGTTAGGATTAACTGTTTTCTCCAAGATGCTTTTTATTTCTTGGTTCGAAACTTCAGTTTGCCTATTGGTTTGTGGGTGGTAGGCAATGACTACTCGATGGTGCACTCCATATTTTCTCATCAATGTTTCAGTAGTTCGGTTATAGAAGTGCGTACCCTGATCACTAATAAATCCTCTAGGAATCCCAAACCTACTGAAAATGTTAGACTTGAGAAATCCTACAATAATCTTAGAGTCATTAGTATGGGTAGCTTTTGCTTCTACCCATTTTGAAACATAATCCACAGCAAGCAGTATGTAAACAAATCCAAAGGAGTTAGGAAACAGTCCCATAAAATCCATTCCCCATACATCAAAAAGCTCACAATATAACATAGGGGTTTGGGACATTTCATTTTGGTGGGATAAATTTCCAACTCTTTGACATTTTTCACAAGTCTTACAGAACTAGTAAGAATCCTTAAACAATGTTTCCTAATAAAACCTGCTATCCAAACTTTTCCTAGCTGTCCTTTTAAGGCCAAAATGTCCTCCACAAGCATAACTATGATAATAAGCAATAATGGAATGAATTTCATTATCATGCACACACCTACAAATAATCTACTCAGAACCGATTTTCCAAAGATATGATTCATCCCATATATATTAATTAGATTCATTTTTAACTTTGTTCCTATTTGCTTTACTCAAGTCGTTTGGCAAAATTTCAGCAGCTAGAAAATTAACAATATCAGCAAACCAAAGCTCCTTACCTTACACCTGTAGCAGTTGCTCATCAGGAAACAGCTCTGAGATTGGCAAAGCCTTTTTGTCATGCACCAGTTAGCTCAAATTGTCAGCCACAGAATTATCAACTCCTTTCTTATCTTTGATCTCTAAGTCGAACTCTTATAGTAACAGAACCCAGCGTATCAGTCTCGGCTTAGATTCCTTCTTTGCTAATAAGTACTTGAGACTGCATGATAAGAAAAAAAAATTATTTTAGATCCCAATAAATATGATTGGAATTTATCTAAAGCAAAAACAATTGCTAAAAGCTCATTTTCTGTGGTTGAATAGTTGCATTGGGTAGGATTTAGCGTCTTTGATGCGTAGTAAATGACATGGCTGTTCCTCCCAATTCTTTGCCCAAGTATAGCTCCTACAACATATTGGCTGGCATCACACATGATCTCAAAAGGAATGTCCTAATTAGGAGGCTATATATAATTAGTGCAGATGTGAGCAACTCCTTTAGCTTGTCAAAGGCAGCTTTACAGTCTTCTTCGAAATCAAAAGGCACATCCTTTTGTAGCAACCTGGTTAAAGGTTGTGCAATCTTTGAGAAGTCCCGAATGAAACACCTGTAAAAACCTGCGTGGCCAAGAAAACTACGAATCTCTCGCTCATTAGTAGGGTAAGGTAAATTTGCAATTAAATCCACCTTGGCCTTGTCAACTTCAATACCCCAGACAGAAACTACATGACCCAAAACTATTCCCTGTTGAACCATAAAATGACATTTTTCATAATTTAGGACCAAGTTTGTGTCAATGCAGTGTTTCAAAACCAAAATCAATTTATCCAAAAATTGATCCAAAGAATTGCCATAAACAGTAAAATCATCCATGAAGATCTCAATGCAATTTTCAAGCAAGTCAGAAAAAATACTCATCATGCATTTTTGAAGCGTTCTAGGGGTATTACGTAATTCAAAGGGCATTTTATGATAAACAAAAGTTCCATAGGGACATGTAAAGGTTGTTTTCTCTTGGTCCTCAGGAGCTACAACTATTTGGTAGTAACCAGAAAATCCATATAAGAAACAGAAGAAAGACTTACATGCCAACCTTTCAAGTATCTGGTTGATGAACGGAAGTAGGAAGCGATCTTTCCTCGTGGCTAAATTCAACTTCCTAAAATCGATGCACATTCTCCATCCATTTTGAACTTTCATGGGAATAAGCTCATTATGCGCATTTGGAACAAGAGTTAAACCAGTTTTCATAGGAACAATATGCACCGAACTTACCCATTAATTGTCGGAGATAGGATAGATGATCCATTAGTCTAAAAGCTTTAGAATCTCCTTTAAAACAACTTCTTTCATTACTGGGTTTAGTTTCTACTACGGCTCTCTTACCGGTTTAGCATCCTTTTCAAGGAGAATATGGTGCATACAAATTGAAGGACTGATTCCCTTGATATCTGCCAGCGTCCAACCAATTGTTGTCTTGTGTTCCTTCAGTACTCGCAGCAGCTTCTCTTCCTGATCTCTGGTCAAATCACTTGCGATAATCACTGGTAAAGTTTTAGCCTCTCCCAAGTAGGCATACTTCAAATTCTCTGGCAAAGACATCAGCTCCAACTTCGGGGCCTATTCAACAGAGTGCAAAACTCTTTCATGAGTACTTGGTAGTTGCAGAAATGAATCAACTAACCTGTGAGGCAACACTGGCAGTAACTGTAATGACATAATGACCTCCTTCAGGCCATCACTAATTTCCAACTATGCATCCCTCTCAGTTTTGCTGTTTGTCAACACAACATCCAGCTCATCTCCTACAAGCAGATTTAGAATTTTTTGGGTATTTCATAGCTTCAAGAATATTGAAAGTTACTACTTCCCCATCAAAATCAAAAGATAAAGTCCCTTTTTGCACATCAATTTTAGTCCTAGCTATTTTCATAAAGGGAAAGTTACAAAAACCCCCCTGTGGTTTGGTCAAACCTACAGTTTGCCCCCTCTATTTTGAGAAACCTACATTTTGCCCCCTTGTTTTTTATACTGCCTGATAACAACTTCTGAAACTGTATTTAAACTCTACGATAATCATCTTCCAGTAATTTCAATCTGTTCAGTATTTTTTTTATACTTAATAGACATTTTAAACTATCAGTTTTTTTCTTTCTGTAAATGTACTTTCCCACCTGTAATTATATATCAGTATTTTTTAAAGGTCGGTTTGCTGTGAAAAAAACATCAAAAATCTTAAAATTACTAGAGCATTATTACCATACATTTTAAATACAGTTTCAGAAGTTGTTATCGGGCAGCATAAAAAATATAGAGGGTAAAGTGTAGGTTTCTCAAAATAGAGGGGGCAAACTGTAGGTTTAACCAAATCACAAGGAGTTTTTGTAAGTTTCCCTTTCATAAATGGTTTACCTAGCAAAATGTGAGCTGAATTTGAAGTAAACTTATCATCCATATCAATAATATAGAAATCAGCAGAAAAATTCAGCTCATTTACTCAAACTAGAACATCCTAAACTATCCATTTAGGATATGAATTAGACTTATCAGCTAGTTGAATGACTACTCTTGTGCTTTTCAAAGGCCCTAAGTTCAAAGCTTTGTAAACTGACAGTGGCATAACGTTAATCAATGCTCCAAGATCTAGCAAAGCTTTTTCCAACTTGAAATTGCCTATTACACATGGTATAGTAAACATACCAGGATCCTTACACTTCTGGGGCAACTTTCTTTGGATTACTGCTAACACATTTTCACCAACTTTGATTGGTTCATCAGCTTGCAGCTTATTTTTGTTGATGCACAGCTCCTTCAAAAACTTGGCATACCGAGGCACTTGCTTGATTGCATCTTGTAGGGGTATGTTGATTTTGACCTTCCTAAAAGTCTCCAGAATTTCCTTCACGGTCTCCTCTTTCTTTAATTTTGCCAATCTACTAGGAAAAGGTGGTGGAATCAAAATTTTTGATTTTGGAAAAATTGGCTTGTTACTTACCTCTTCAGTTGGTGCATTAGAAGTTGCTGCTTTCAAGCCATTTTTTTCCTTTTCAGGTGCTACCATATTTGATGCAGTGGTTTGTACTTCTTTGCTACTTCGATGGGTTATGGCATTAGCATACTCTCTTGGGTTGATTTCAGCTTGAGATGGCAACCTCCCATTTTCAGCTTCAATTTTGTTCAATAAGGCTGCCAGTTGTGAAATTTGGTTCGCTAAGTCTTTAATGCTAGCCCTTGTTTCATGTTGAAACATTTGAGTGTTAGTGGCTAAAGCTTTCACAATATCTTCTAAATCCATACCTGAATTTGGTGATTGGTTTTGTGGTAGAGGAGCTGGTTTATTGTAACCAATAGATGGATATGGTGGCTGGTTATTTGGCTATCCATATCTCAAATTCGGGTGGTCTTTCCAACTAGGGTTGTATTGATTGGCATAGGGGTCATACCTTATTGGTTGGTTAACAAACCCGTTTACCACATTCACTTGAGGTGTTGTATCCTTATGCAGTTATGGGCACGAGTCAATAAGGTGTCCTTAAGTAGAACAAATGCCACAAACTCTAGAATTTTGGACCTGTCCCAAGGCAACCTGTTTAACAAGAGAGGTTAGTTTAGAAAGTTGAGCTTCAATACTCGAAGTTCCTACCTTATTTACCTTCTTTGGCACATGATTTACCTGTGTCCCAAATTGCTGTGAGTTGGTTGCCATTTTAGAAATCATGTCTTTTGCTTCTTTGGGCATCTTTTCTACAAATGTTCATCCACTTGCAACATCCAACATACTTCGATCCATGAACAGTAGCCCTTCGTAAAAGTACTGCAGCAATAGTTGATTAGAAATCTGGTGATGTGGACAACTCATACATAACTGGTTGAATCTCTCCCAGTACTCGTAGAGACTATTATATTCTTAAATCCTGCTGATTTCCTTCCTAATCATTCCAGCCTTCAAAGCTGGAAAGAACTTCTTAAAAATTTTCTTTTCAAGTCATTCCAGGTTCGGATCAAACCGGAGGGAAGGTAGTACAGCCAGTCATTCACCTTGTTTGCCAAAGAGAATTGGAAAGCTCTTAGTTTAATCTGTTCTTCTGTAACTCCTTGTGGTTTTATGGTCAAACAAACTACATGAAATTCCTTCAAGTGTTTGTGGAGGTCCTTGCCTGCAAGGCCACAAAAAGTAGGCAATAAATAAATTAATCCAGATTTTAATTCAAATGCTACCTTAATATCAGGAAAATCAATGCACAGGGGTTGCTGGACAACGTCGGGAGTTGCTAACTCCCTTAGTGTTCTTTGTTAGTGTTCTTTGTGTGGCCATCTCTACAATAACAATTGTTTTTTCTTCACTTTCTGAGTTGCTGTTCACAGATGTTGAAGCTGTAAAATTAACCGCTTACCTATTTGCTTTCCTGTTTGCCTTTGCTGTCTTCTCGATCTCTGGATCAAACACTAATTCACCCATACGAAAAAGTTTATTGAGAAAGAAAGAAAGGAAACAAAATAAATAAATAAGAAGGAAACTTTAACAGAAAAAGAAATATCCCTGGCAAAGGTGCCGAATTTTTAGTTGCTCGTCGAAACCGCAAAAAATAATTCTGGTATCACTGACAACTTAGAATAAATAAATTTATAATATAGTAGTGAAAACTAAGTTGAATTTCAAGGAAAATTTTTTAACCGAAAGCTTTCTGCCAGAAAACTAAAATAAAAGGTTATAGGGTTTTCTTGAATTAAATGCAGAAACAAATTAACTGTAGAATCAAAATAAAATTAACCAATATTAAAAAAATTTAGTTCAGGGTTGATTATCAATTCCAGTTACCCAGTTGATTATCGAAAGAAAATATTTCTTCAATCAAAGCAAATAAACAGGACTCTCTTCAAAGCTAAAAAGAACCCAAAGAATTCAACAGTAAAATTAACTAGAAAAAGCTTCGGATTAATTTCTTAATTTTGAGTAACAAGATATTGAAAAGTAATTTCTAATAAACTCAAAATTAAGATTAAGAACAATGAACAAAAGTTTATTCCAGGCAATAATCCAAAAACTTGAACAATTTAACCTGTTTTACTTTTCTGTATGAACTAACAAAAAATAAAAGTAATCCCAGTCAATTCACTTGCTTCTAAATCAAATTCTTTACTTAAGCACTTGAAAGAAAATCAAGTAGATTTGCAATCGTATAACCAATCTAACAAGCGAGAATAAGAAAATTAATTATAATAAATTTGAACAACAAAGAAATAAATACTTGAAATTAAAGAAAGTTTTAGCAAGAGAAAAATTAATTTTCACAACCAATGTTTGCGATGGCAATCGTCCCCCAAATTGAACCAGAAAAATTACTCGCTCATGTTTGGAAGAAAAACTAAGAAAAAGAACAAAAAAAAAACTAAAATTGTTGAAAAAGAGAGAGCGAGGGCCGGTTTTTAAAACCTAAAAAAATAACATAGTGGCTAAATTCATAAACTCTACCTAAATTTTTTTTATTTTTATAAAAGTTCCCCACATAAATAAAAAGATTCAAACTAACTAGAAGGTTTCAAAGTTGTCAACCTAGAAATACTCCAGAACAATAGTAGCAACTTGAAGCTGAGATTCGACATTGATTTAGGCATTATCTCTCAAAACTCAAAGCATAAAACTTGTAGATCTCTTTCTTATCTTTGAATTGATACCTGAATTGTATAAAATGGATATCTACAGCCAAAGATATACCCAAAATACCGAAACTGCTTCTGAACTAGTGATGACTCACAAATTACGATTTTGAAGCTGAATTTGACCCTCTTAACGTGTAAACTTGATAAATGTTAATTTCGTGGTCAAACATGTTGACTTTTTGTCAACTTTGACCATAATTTTCTACCTTATCACTCAATATTTTTGGCCAATTCTTGCTTTGATCCTTCATTTTGTAGGTTGGAGAAGTGGACCATAGCATTGAAATGGCACCGGGATAAGCGGAATGAAAAACGGGAACAGAAAAGTCAACAAAAATTATAACTGAGAGGCCTAGGCCCCAGGAGCAAGGCTTAGGCGCCACAGTACAAAAGTTCCTGCAAAAAAAACGCCACCTGGAGGCCTAGGCGCCCAGGCACCCCCTCCTGGGGCCTAGGCGCTAGAGAGTCCTCGAGCCTGGAGGCCTAGACGCCCAGGCACCCCTTCCTGGGGCCTAGGGGCCAGAGCACCCTCGAGCCAGGAGGCCTAGGTGCCCAGGCACCCCCTCCTGAGGCCTAGGCGCCAGTCACCCGGGAAAGTGGTCCCCTACCTCAAATTTGAACTCAAGCTTGCTATTGGTCAAGGATTTCTATCCAATTGGTTTGGTGAGTGAAATGGACACCTCCAAAGGGTAGAAGGATCTGGAACTAAGGAAGAGAGGAGAGCTTCATCTTCATCTGGGCTTCCTAGAACTAGTTTGGATATATCCACCATAGTTAGATTTTTAGCTTTTCTTAGTTTTTTCTTGGTCACCGTTGGAGCTAGCTTGGAGATTGCTTGGAGTGCTCAAGGAGACTAGCTTGGAGACTTTGGATTCAAGAACTTCTAGCCATCTTGGGTTTATTCTTTCATCTTCCTTGTAGTTCTTCATGGATGTTATTATGTTTACTTTCATGATTATGTTTTATTTAGTTATGGAGTAGTCTTCTTTTGCACTTTCTATGGATGTAGCTACTTGGATTGATTATGTTGGATGAATTCATGGTTAAGTGATGTTAGTCTTCTACTAAATGTATGTTTATTCTTCTCTTGAGCTTAATGTTGTGTTAGCTAGTTGATGGCCACAATTGGTTGCACTATAAATTGCCTCTAAACTCTTGGAAAAGATTAGAAGTAATTGGACCTAGGAGGAGAATTTAATGACTATGGACTTGTTGGAAAATTAGTCTAAGTCATTAGGTAAAGGTAAATTGAGCTTTAATGCCTTTTTCTAATCTTGTAATCTGATGAAAATCCTTATTAAGTTTAGATTAGATAGATTAATTCTTTCACTTGGAAAAGTAAGAATTTAGTTGAATAACTTTATCAACATATATTGGAAATTAACCCACTCACCTAAGTTCACCAATAAATCAAGACAAGTAGTGAACCCATAGGAAGTGTTCTTTCATGATTTGATAAAAACTACAATTTTTACATTGCATACTTGCATTCTAGGATAATAGTATTCCATTTAGTTAAGTTTAGTCATTTGTTTAAGTTGCTTACATTTCCATCCAACTTTGGTTGTTTAGCTAAAGTTTACTTTGAGTAGTGGTACTTGGCAATCAATTTAATCAATTTTTGTAGGAACGATACTCACTCACCCCATCTACACGTCTACCGTGCACTTGCGGAATAGTGGTTTCAAAATTTCACTACAAGTTTTTGGCGCCGTTGCCGGGGATTGATTGTATTGATTTGTTCAATATCATTGCTAGAAGATTGACTCTAGACTAAACCTTTATTTCTTTACTTTTTTGTTGCCTTTGTGCTTGGATATTTCTTTGATAGGTACCATTGGTGTATGACCGGTTCCCAACACTCTACTTTGTTGCCATTCATTCCGGAGATTGAAAGACATCTTAGAGAGCTTAGAGCAATATCACACTTGCGAGAATCAAGCTCCACCCCTACATCCATGGAAGGTGGAGGTGATAATCTTAATGGTAATGGGTATAATGGTGGCAATGGAGAAAATGGAGGGATGGATCATCAAGATGGAGTCTATCCAAGAAATCCACAAAGGCCTATTAGGGAGTACATCCGACCCTTGGTGACGGAGAATTATTCGGGTATTGTGAGGCCACCGGTTCAAGCCAACAACTTTGAGTTGAAGCCATCCTTGATTTCTCTCATCCAACAAAACCAATTTGGAGGCTTGGCTTCGAAGGATCTTAACACTCACATAGCGGATTTCTTAGAAGCTTGTGATACATTCAAGGCTAATGGAGTCTCCACCGATGCTATTAGACTCCGATTGTTTCCTTTCTCACTCCGGGACAAGGCTAAAGGGTGGTATCAATCACTTCAACCGGGGAGCATTGCTACATGGAATGAAATGGCCAAAAAATTCTTGAGCAAGTTTTTTCCTTCATCCAAGGCCGCCCACTTGAGAGCTTCAATTGTGACATTCAAGCAACAGGAGATGGAGTCCATTTCGGAGGCTTGGGAAAGATTCAAGGAGTTGCTTAGGAAGTTCCCACAACATGGATTCTTGGATTGGCAACAAATCCAACTTTTCTATGAAGGCTTAGTACCCACTTCAAGATTTATGATTGATGCTTCGGCCGGTGGATCCTTGATGTCAAAGACG